>JAXQQM020065712.1:0-63903 GCA_034641835.2 Pinus albicaulis | reverse complement strand
TTCAGTTTTCACCTTATTACTCCAAAATAATTAAATGCCCTTTCCCATATCCATACATTTAATAACTGGAAAATAAATTTTGCTGAAAACACAAATTCTGGAAATTTTTCAGAATGCTGTAAATGCAGAAATAAAATAACAGCAGTAAAAAACAGTCATTCAACACATCATAACTCAGTATTTTTGGTCAAGGTGACCCTGGAAAAACCCCCTACAACTCTTGGGGAAAACCAGTTTGAGAGCTCCTTCTTATTTCTGAAAAATGCTTTTTACAGTGAGAGAAATATTCAGAAAAATCAGCAAGTAAACTTTTACAACTTATCTCTTTCCGTGCTTAACTAATTGGCTTTCTAAAATGCAAGGATAAAAGAAACTAAACAAGAATAAATGTTAAAGGAGCTCGAAAAACGTGCCTAAATTACAAGATAATAATATTAAGATTGGCCTCCTTCTAGTTCTTTATATAATAAAGAATAAATGCCGTTGTACGGCCTCCTTGGAATGCGTGCGCCTATATTAAATGCTGTACCGAAATCACTTACTTGCAAGCAAGAGAAACACAGGTTTTATTGTACTGCCCAGAAAGTTATATAAGAAAAACAGAATTTTCTCCTCAAACTGTGCCCGTAAAATGGCATGCCTGCCTGGAAAACGTGCCAAGGCCGCCGTACTCTGATTCGCCTTGGAACAAAGCAATGCCTTGAACCGTGTGCAAACTCTGTGTACTCATTTTGCCGAAATGCATGAAGGGAATGCGTGCCAAGCTGCTGCCTCCTTCTCCTCACTGCCCAGAAATCTCCTTGCTCTCTTGCTCTCCTTCTCCCAATCTGCTCATGAAAGAATGAATGACCTTTTCCTCCTTTTCCTCCTTTAACCTAACCCTAAGTGACTTTTGGGGAATCCCTAAATCCAATGGCTGAGATAGATTGAGATCTAGGGTTGAGATTAAATGCTCATTTAAATCTCACTTTTCATTTTTTAATTCACCCCACTTTAATAAAGACCCACTTAGTCTTTTATTTCCAAAGTCACTTTTCCCTTTCTAATTTTATATTGACTTTATTTAAAGTCACTTTAACTTTAGTAACTTTATCACTTAAAGTCACTTTAAAATTAGATTTGACTTTATAAATTTATAAAGTCACTTTAGTAACTTTATCACTTAAGTCACTTTTAAATTAGATTTAACTTTATAAAAAATTATAAAGTTACTTTAGGAGAAAAATTAAATTCTTTTGGACACTTTTCCCTAGGACAAAGATCAAAGCCTTAGGGAACCACCTGTCCTCCGGTACCAAATTTCAACACTCCCTCTTACCGAGGAAGGTGTTCCTCACCACACCCATCTTGTCTCTGAAGTAGACATGCTTGCCCCGTGGTAAGGCTTTGGTAAGAATATCTGCAACCTGCTCATCAGTGGGAATATACTCAAGCTTCACAGCTCCTTTCCGAACATAGTCTCTGATGAAATGATATTTGATCCCGATATGCTTTGACCTGTCATGAAATACTGGATTCTCCGTGAGTTTAATGCAACTCTGATTATCACAGTAAATCACCGAAGGTCTCAACGGCTGACCAAATAAGCCAAACAACATCTTGCGAAGCCAGATGGCCTCACAACTAGCTAGACTGGCTGCCATATACTCTGCTTCCGCTGAACTCAATGCTACTGACTGCTGCTTCCGGCTGAACCATGACACCACCGCCGAACCCAACCCAAAATGAAGACCAAGTGCTCTCCCGTCGTAATAACCGCCACCGTAATCGGCAGAATCCTCAATCTCACTCCATCCCCCTGCCTGTAGTCCAGACCATAATCCACCGTCCCCTGCAAGTACCGCAAAATGTGTTTTGCAGCCACCCAGTGAACCTTCCTAGGCTCACACATAAACTGACTCATCGTGTTGACTGCAAAACAAATATCTGGTCTAGTGTTGACCAAATACATCAAGGAACCAATCAGTTGTCTGTACAATGTGGGATCCACTAACTCGGAATCCAAAGCATGAAGCTTCTTCCAGTTGGTGATCATCGGTGTCGACATGGGTCTACAATCCTCCATGTGGAATCTGCCAAGGATGTCCACAATATACTTCCCCTGTCCCAGGAAGAAATGCCCCTCCTCCCGCCACACCTCCAAACCCAAAAAGTAATGCATCAAGCCGATGTCCTTCATCTCAAACTCCGCCGCAAGATCTCTCTTGCAGTGCTCTATGAGTCTCTCTGCACCTGTAATGACTAAGTCATCCACATACAGCACCAGAATCAGAGGCTCCTCACCTATCACAATATAGTAAAGGTTCAGATCTGCCTCACTCTTTGTGAAACCCATCTTCTGCAAGTAAGTATCTATCCTGGAGTACCAAGCTCTGGGAGCTTGCTTCAGGCCATAAAGGGCCTTCTTCAATCTGCACACATGGGACTCCTTCCCATGCACCTCAAAGCCCTGTGGCTGCTCAATGTACACCTCCTCCTGTATGAAGCCATTGAGAATCTAGTGTTGGCCAAATACATCAAGGAACCAATCAGCGGTCTGTACAATGTGGGATCCACCAAATCGGAATCCGAAGCATGGAGCTTCTTCCAGTTGGTGATCATCGATGTCGACATGGGTTTACAATCCTCCATGTGGAATCTGCCAAGGATATCCACAATATACTTCCCCTGCCCCAGGAAGAAATGCCCCTCCTCCTGCCACACCTCCAAACCCAAAAAGTAATGCATCAAGCCGATGTCCTTCATCTCAAACTCCGCCGCAAGATCTCTCTTGCAATGCTCTATGAGTCTCTCTGCACCTGTAATGACTAAGTCATCCACATACAGCACCAGAATGAGAGGCTCCTCACCTATCACAATATAGTAAAGGTTCAGATCTGCCTCACTCTTTGTGAAACCCATCCCCTGCAAGTATGTATCTATCCTGGAGTACCAAGCTGTAGGAGCTTGCTTCAGGCCATAAAGGGCCTTCTTCAGTCTGCACACATGGGACTCCTTCCTATGCACCTCAAAGCCCTGTGGCTGCTTGTTAAATTTGGACAACTAGGTCCAAACTCCATATTAAGATGCTCAGATTAAGAGGCTAATATTTTTGTTGGATTCCTCTTTCGAGAGGTGTAAAATCCATATAAAATATGTCTTATTTGGATGAGCGTAACTTATATTTTGAATTTATTATTTTCAATAAATTATATGTGCAAGGTCGGCCAGTTTTGTAATGTAGGCTCGCATGCCCAACAGATGTGTCACACACCCTCATGATGGATATATATACAGGAAAAGTTGGAGAGATTTTCATTATCATCACAACTCACATCTTCCTCTCTCATCAAGGAGTACGAGCTACCAAGAAGGACGAATTTAATCCACACGTGTGAAGGACGAAGAGGACAAACTGTACGATCAAGCTGAAGTACGGATTTGCTGCTGCTAGGGTTTCGCAGAAACTTTGACCAGCGTTGACTTTGGTCAACGCTTGGTCCAAACAAGCTGAAAATTGGTGGAAGGTTCGATTTATGAAGGCCGTACTACCTGGCACAAAAATCGAGGTCAAAGGGCTGACCGTTTTGCTGCTGCGTTGACTTTTAGCTTGCTGCCCCTGCGTTGACTTTTCAGGACAGCGTTGACTTTTGCAGAATTGACTTGGGTTGACTCATCTACTGATTGGAGGGTTGTTGTGACACATGCTGGGCTGGCTGACCAAAGGAGACTTTGCTGGTTGAAGCATCCTGTTGACCGCCGAAACGAATACACACATTTTCCTGTTTCTGATTTGTCTTCTGTAAGATCTACTTATATGTTCTATCTGCATTTTGCTTAACTACTTGTATGATTGCTGAATGAAAAGTGAAATTGCTACTAGCATAGAACATCTACAAAACTTTACATGGTATCGGAGCTGAGGTGAAGACAAACTCAATCTATAGCAATCATCATCGTGGAAATGGGTTCCACTAGTCTTGAATTCAAGGAGAATGACAAGCTGACCGGAAGTGATGACTTCCATCCCGGGAAGATGATATTAGATCTCAAATTAGAAGATCATGATCTCCTGGATCATGTGACAGGGAGGATTCAAGAACCTCCATCCAATGCCTCTGCTGCTGTTAGAAACAAGTACAAGAAGGGAGAAATCAAAGCAAAGCTGCTGATCAGGGAATCCATAAATAAGAGTCTGGTTGCCTACATATCTGAACTAGGCACATCCAAGGAGATGTATGACAAATTGATACTTATGTTTCAAGTAAACAATGTGAACCAAGTGCTATTCCTCAAGAACAAGTTGAAGAATATGAAGAAGGGCCGAGATGAATCTGTTCAAACTTTCTTTCCGAAGTTGACCGAAACCAGGAACAATCTGCTAGCTATTGGGGAGATAATAGCTGATCGTGAGATGGTTCTCACCGCACTTGGAGGACTTCCATATGAATGGCAAGTATTCACAACTACTATTCTCAACAACAATACCATTCCTAACTTTGATGAGCTTCTGTCTAGATGTATGCAAGAAGAAACAAGGATGAAGGAATTTGATAATGAAAGAAATGCTGCCTATGGTGCTCATTCCCGAAAGAAGAACTTTGGTGGTTCTAAGGACAAAAGAAGGACAAAGACTCAAGAGAAGAAGGGTAAATGTTTCACCTGCCATAGGACCGGACACTATGCTAGAGAATGCCCCTTCAAGAAGGATTCTCCCGATAGTGACGATAACAACAACAACCGAAGAAATGGGAATCGAAGAAATGACAAATCCAAAGGAAAGAGGAAGGCACACTTTGGAGGAAACAATCAACCTTCTAAAAGGTCCAGAAATACCAGGTATGAGGAGTCTAATGTTGTTGATAAAAGAAATGAGTATATTCTGGTATCTGCTCTCTCAGCTGCATCTCCGCCCGACACTATGGATGTCTGGCTAATTGATAGTGGTGCCTCAAGACACATCACCTGATTCAAGGAAGCACTTTCTGACATGGTTGAAAGGGATACTAATCTAGAAATTATCCTTGGGGATAATGCCACTTATCCTGTGAAAGGGACCGGGACTGTGACCCTCCACTTGTCTCAAGGACAAGTCCTCCGTCTACAAGATGTACTCTATGTACCCAAATTGAAGAAGAACCTTGTGTCCGTATCTGCCATGGAAGACAAAGGATTCAATGTAACTTTCTCTGATGGAAAGGTGCTCATGTGGAAGAAGAGCTTCAAGGAAGCTATCTCAATTGGTTTTAGAGTTGGTACACTCTACCAGGTTGGAGGGAGTCTGTTGGGAGCTATGAATTGTGATACTATCCGACTAACCGAACTATGGCACCGAAGATTTGGACACCTTCATTACAAAGCCCTTCCCAAAGCAAGGAAGGTGGTGACAGGGATGCCTGATTTTGGAAATAATCATGAAGGTGTATGTAAGGGCTGTGCTGAAGGAAAACATACAAGGGGACCTTTCCCCTCAAGTGTCACAAAGACATCTGAGATATTGCAACTGGTTCATTCTGATCTTTCTGGTATGTTGCCTGTAACATCCCTGGGGGGATGTTCTTACTATATGACATTTAATGATGACTTCTCTCGCAAAACCTGGATATATTTCTTGAAGAAGAAGGATGAGGCTTTCATGTGGTTCCGTACATTCAAAGCCTTGGTGGAAAATATGACCGGAAAGAAGATCAAGATTTTGAGGACTGACAATGGCACTGAATATGAGTCAAATGAGTTCAAAGACTTTTGCAAAGAAGCTGGCATTAAGAGGGAGACTACCACTGCATATACTCCTGAGCAGAATGGTGTTGCTGAACGCAAAATAGGACTATTGTGGAAGCTGCCCGTGCCATGCTATGTGACCAGGGTCTACCAAAGTTTCTGTGGGGAGAAGCTGCAAATACTGCTGTGTACATTCAAAACCGATGCCCTCATTCCGCTTTGGACTCCAAAACTCCCGAAGAGGTTTTTTCTGGTAAGAAACCTGATGTCTCACATTTCAGAATTTTTGGATGTCCCGTCTATTTTCATGTGCCGAAAGAAAAGAGAAGTAAGCTGGATGCTACTGGGAAGAAAGGAATGTTTGTGGGCTACAGTGAGACTTCTAAGGCATATAGAGTCTATGTACCGGGTCAAAGGGAAGTAGAGATAAGCCATGATGTCACTTTTGACGAAGATGCTTCCCTGAAGAAAGTAGTAGATCTTCCTAGATCTGAAGAAAATCATGAAGGAAGACCTGGAAATCTGGAAGAACCCCAGGATGAGACTATGCCTGATGTTGAAGGGCCAATGGACCCTATTGATCCTTCCCCTTCTCTAGGAAAGAGACCATCATGGCTCAGGGACACCCTCGAAGATGCCGAGGGTCATGCTGCCCCAAGGGGGACATTCCGAGAAAGCAAGAAGCCGTGTAGATACCAAGGGTATCTAGCTGCCATGAGTACTATTGTACAATCTGAACCTGGATCTTTTGAGGAAGCCATCAAGCATCAAGTTTGGAAGGATGCTATGCATGAAGAATATGAGTCTATTATGAAGAATGATGTCTGGGATGTGGTCCCGAGACCGAAGGACAAATCTGTTGTCACCGCGAAATGGCTCTACAAAATCAAACATGGATCTGATGGGAGTGCTGAAAAGTTTAAGGGAAGGTTTGTTGCCCGTGGCTTCTCTCAAAAGGAAGGAATTGACTATGACGATATATTTGCACCTGTGGCACGATATACCACCATCCGATCCATCATAGCCCTTGCTGCTACGCAAGGATGGAGTCTTCATCAGATGGATGTCAAGACCGCTTTTCTGCATGGTGCAATAAAGGAAGAGGTGTATGTAGAACAACCTCCGGGATTTGAAGTTCAAGATCGAGACACTTATGTCTGCAGGTTGAAGAAAGCCCTCTATGGGTTAAAGCAAGCACCCAGAGCTTGGTACGAAAAGATGGATAGTTACTTGATGAAGCTGGGCTTTACTCGAAGTAATGCTGATCCGAACCTATACTTCAAGGTTGTGAAAGAGAAGCCTCTCATTCTAGTATTATATGTGGATGACCTCTTCCTGACTGGTGATGACCCTCTCATTCATCAATGTAAGAGGGAGCTTGCTGCTGAATTCGAGATGAAGGACCTAGGACCGATGCACTATTTCCTAGGCCTGGAGGTCTGGCAGAGACCTGGAGAGATTTTTCTTTCTCAAGGAAAATATATAGTGAAGCTTCTGGAAAGATTTGGAATGGTGGACTGTAAGTCCGTGTCGACACCGATGGAACTCAACTTCAAGAAGTTGAGTGGCAGCGCTTCTGGGCCTATCTTGGCCAATCCTACTGAGTATCGTCAACTCATAGGAGCTTTGATGTTCTTAGTGAACACACGTCCGGACATATGTTTTGCAGTGAACACTTTGAGTCAACAGATGGTTGAGCCTCATCATTTTCACTGGGTTGATGCCAAGAATCTTTTGAGATATCTTCGGGGCACGATAAACCATGGGCTGAGATACACTGCCGGGAGTATGATACTCCGTGGATATACTGATGCCGATTGGGCTGGCAGTGTGGTGGATCGTAAAAGCACATCTGGATGCTGCTTCAATCTTGGTTCTGCTTCGATCTCATGGATGAGCAGGAAGCAGAAGTCGATGGCTTTGAGCACCGCGGAGGCCGAATACATTGCTGCTAGTATGGCCTGTTGTGAAGCAGTTTGGTTGCGGAAGCTCTTTAGTGAGCTGTTTGGACATGTGCTAGATAACACTGTGATACTCTGTGATAATCAGAGTGGGATTCGTATGACTGAGAATCCTGTGTTCCACGACCGATCCAAGCATATTGATATCAGGTACCACTTTATCCGGGATATGGTATAGCGAGGCGCCGTAAGGCTCGATCATATAGGAACTGATGAGCAGGTCGCGGATATTCTCACTAAGCCCCTGGGGAAGGTCAAGTTCCTAACCTTCCGTGAGAGTCTTGGTATCGTGGAACGACCCTATGATGTGGGTCCCGTTGGACGATGAGCTCTGGGAGCTCTGGGGGGCTTTGGGGAGAGCTTCTCGGAGCTATGGGCAACCACAAGGCTAGGCTTGCCAACCTTGGTGGTGTGCTTGGACCCCACCGTTGTGATTTTGAGTTGGTTCACCTCTCATTTTCTGTGCCCCGTATGCATCCTACCCATCGAGTTCAGGGCTCATGGGAAGTACCTCTCATTTGGCCAATGAGGTGTGGAAAAGTTAGAGACTATTAGCAAAGACTGATGGACGCATCAGAGATTGCCGTACTCTCTATCTAGGATGGCACGGTCCAACCACTTGATCTGGGATCAAGATTTGTGAGGTCTGGGACCTCTGGACTGACTATGTCAGTCGGGGGATGATGTCTCTGTGACTGACCCACTTCTGTTCTGAAATAAAGAAGCCAGCAAAGCAAGTTTCGGCGGGATGACGCACGATGTTGATTGCACTAATAGATGGAGTTCTCCCTAGTTGAGAGGGAGTGTTAAATTTGGACAACTAGGTCCAAACTCCATATTAAGATGCTCAGATTAAGAGGCTAATATTTTTGTTGGATTCCTCTTTCTGAGAGGTGTAAAATCCATATAAAATATGTCTTATTCCGATGAGCAGAACTTATATTTTGAATTTATTATTTTCAATAAATTATATGTGCAAGGTCGGCCAGTTTTGTAATGTAGGCTCGCATGCCCAACAGATGTGTCACACACCCTCATGATGGATATATATACAGGAAAAGTTGGAGAGATTTTCATCATCATCACAACTCTCATATTCCTCTCTCATCTTAGAGTACGAGCTACCAAGAAGGACGAGTTTCAACCACACGTGTGAAGGACGAAGAGGACAAACTGTACGGCCAAGCTGAAGTACGGATTTGCTGCTGCTAGGGTTTCGCAGAAACTTTGACCAGCGTTGACTTTGGTCAACGCTTGGTCCAAACAAGCTGAAAACTTGTGGAAGGTTCGATTTATGAAGGCCGTACCACCTGGCACAAAAATCGAGGTCAAAGGGTTGACCGTTTTGCTGCTGCGTTGACTTTTAGCTTGCTGCCCCTGCGTTGACTTTTCAGGACAGCGTTGACTTTTGCAGAGTTGACTTGGGTTGACTCATCTACAGATTGGAGGGTTGTTGTGACACATGCTGGGCTGGCTGACCAAAGGAGACTTTGCTGGTTGAAGCATCCTGTTGACCGCCGACACGAATACACACATTTTTCCTGTTTCTGATTTGTCTTCTGTAAGATCTACTTATATGTTCTATCTGCATTTTGCTTAACTACTTGTATGATTGCTGAATGAAAAGTGAAATTGCTACTAGCATAGAACATCTACAAAACTTTACACTGCTCAATGTACACCTCCTCCTGTATGAAGCCATTGAAAAATGCGGTCTTCACATCCATCTGGTGGATCTTCCAACCCATCTCTGCTGCTATCGATATAATGGAGCGGATCGAAGTATATCGAGCCACGGGAGCGAAGGTCTCCTCATAATCAACTCCCTCTACCTGGGAGAACCCTCTAGCCACAAACCTCGCTTTGAATTTCTCAATGCTGCCATCTGCGGCATGCTTTACCTTGTAAAGCCATCTGGAAGTAACCACGGATTTGCCCTCAGGCCTCGGCACCACCTCCCAAACATCATTCTTCATGATAGAAGAATACTCCTCCTGCATGGCCTCTCTCCAGACCTGCTGGCTCGCTGCCTCCTCATAGCTAGAAGGCTCAGAGTCAAGGATGCTGGTAGCCATTGCCATATAGCTACAAAACCTCTCAGGTGGTCTGCTCTCTCTGACCGGCCTCTTAGGCCTAGCAACAGATGTGGCCTCTCTCAAGGTGTCTTGAAGCCACTTGGGCTTCCTATTCCCTGAGCATACTTCTCCCATTGGAGAATGAAACTCCTCCTCCTCATCATCATTAGGATCCTGAACTCCTGACTGTCTGTCTGTTGTCCTCCTGCCTGCACCTGAACCTGTAGAAGCTGAGGTACCGTGTGAATTGTCCATCAGTGGACTCCCTAGTGAACTGCTCTGTGGACTGCTCTGCATGTTGCCCGAAGCACCACCCCTCTGACTCTGTGAGCCACTGCTCACTGATGGACCTGACATCGTCATAGATGTACCTCCGGATCCTCCTGATCCCTGTCCACTGGATCCCTGTGACTGACTCAGCTGCTGCCGAGGGTCTGGCTGATCCAGATACTCTAACTCCCGTGACCTCCTAAAGGCCCTATCCTTCTCGAACTTCACATCCCGCCTGACAACAACTTTCCTATGTGCAGGAATGTAAATCCGAAAGGCCTTTGAGGTCTCACTGTAGCCCACAAAGATACCCTTCTCTGCGGTGGGCTCTAGTTTGGTCCTCTTCTCCTTGGGTACGTAGGAGTATGTGATGCACCCAAAGATACGAAGATGACCAATATCAGGCTTCTTCCCAGAAAAAGCCTCCTCCGGAGTCATGTGCCCCAAGGCACGATGCGGACTCCTGTTCTGCAAATAAACAGCTGTGTTGCAGGCCTCTGCCCACAAAAACAATGGCAACCCTTGATCATGTAACATGGCTTTGGCAGCCCCTCCGATGGATCTGTTCTTCCTCTCCGCAACCCCGTTCTGCTGGGGGTTGTAAGAAACAGTGAACTCCCTCCTAATGCCTGCCTCCGCACAATAGTCAACAAACTCTCCAAGGGTGTACTCTCCTCCATTGTCCGACCTCAGGGACTTGATCTTCCGACCTGTCTATGTCTCCACAAGAGCTCTGAACTCCTGAAACCGCTTGAAGACCTCACTCTTGGTCTTCAAGAAATAAATCCAGGTCCTCTTGGAGTGATCATCAATGAATAAAACATAGTACTCATATCCACTCAAGGAAACATGAGACATCCGACTGCTCACATCGGAATGAATCAAATCAAGTATCCCAGCCGCTCTGCTGTCACTGCTGGGAAAAGGGGATTTGGAAAACTTGCCCATCGCACATCCTCTGCAAGTATCAAAGTGATTGGTACTGAAATCTGGCACACCTGTAGTGATCTCCCGCAAAGTCCTCAAGGCTCCATGATACTTATGCCCCATCCTGCGGTGCCAAATCTCACACAGCTCAGAACTGCTAGCTCTGCTGTCGGTACTACTGCTCAATGCCAAAAGGGGCTGAAATGCAAACTTGTACACCTTTGCATGGCGTGCACCTATCACTCTAGCTGAATTAGCTGCAGCACCCCTGGGATACATCAGCACTTGTTCACCCCTGAACAGTATCTCATATCCTCTGTCCTCCAAAGCTGAGACAGATATGAGGTTCTTCCTCATCCCTGGCACATAAAGAACATCTGACACCTTCAAGGGAGGTTTAGACTCCCTTTGAAATGTCAGTGTTCCCACACCGACTGCTCTAACAACTCTGTCATCACCGAGTACTACCTCTATATCAGTGCCACTCTTTGAAAGCTCTGAGAAGTACTCACGGACTCTTGTCATGTGACGTGAAGCCCCACTGTCCACATACCAGATACCCGAAGATGCTCCGCTAATCGAGGGAAATGCATGCTCCCTCTGAACCTCTATGGCAGATAATCCCACACTAGAGGACTCACACGCAGTGAACCCAAACTCCCGGTCAAAACGATCTGCAAAGTCCTCAACCTCTGCTGAAGCTGCCATGCTTTGGTTCTTCCCCTTCTTCTTCTTCTTCTCTGGACACACAACTGCATAGTGTCCCATCTTCTGACAATTCCAACACTTCACCTTGGAATAGTCCTTCTGTGTGTTACCCTGTTTACCTTTACCTTTACCTTTGCCCCCACCATTACTTGTGGAAGTCTGTTTCTTCCCTTTGCCTTTCTTGCCTCCTGCCAACAGTGCTACATCCTCATCCTGCTCAACTGGCTTGGCTGCCCCAAGCTGACCTTTCCTGATCTCTATCTGAATGCAATCATCCCAAAACCTCTCCCATGTGGGAAGGGTCTCACGTGCACAAACCCCATCGGCAAAGTTCATCCATGAACTGGAGAGGCCATTCACTGCTATCCGCACCAACTCAGTGGGTGGAATGACCTCTCCAATTGCTGCCAACTCATCTCTCACATTAGTAATCTTTGTGAGATATCCAGCTGCACTTTCAGTGTTACCCATCTTAATGGTTTTCAGCTTCTCCTTCAGGACCATTTTCCGGTTCTCATTGGTACTTTGGTAGAGATTGGACAATGCTGTCCACATCTCATGAACATTTCTCTTTCCTCTCACATGAGGAATGCAATGGTCTTTGATTCCGTCTAGAATCAGTCTCTTACCCTTGTTGTTCTTCCTATTATATGCTGCCAACTGAGTAGCATCAGTAGGCACATTAACAGGTTGTTGTGTGGTATGAACCATGATATCCCAGACTTCTGCCTCCTCAAAGATACTCTGCATTCTCTCCTTCTAAACGCTGTAATTGGTATGCCCATCCAACCTATCCTCCACCCTCAATCCCAATGACATCCTGCTGTCCTAAAACTGAAAAATAGCACTGCTGTAGTAAAGATAAAAATTCTGTGTGAAAAATCAGCTTGCTGGAATTTTCTGAGTGAAAAATCAGCAGGCTGTATTTTTCTTCTTGCTGTCCCAAACTGCACTTTCAACACTCAAGCTCTGATACCATGTAGAAATTTCTCTTTCCCACCCCGGTTTTCAGTTTCACCTTATTTCTCCAGATAGTTAAATGCCCTTTCCCATATCCTTACATTCAACAAACTGGAAAATAAATTTTTGATGAAAACACAAATTCTGGAAAATTTACAGAATGCTGGAAAATGCAGAAATAAAAATCAGCAAGCTTAAAACAAGCATTCACACATTTTAACACAGATATTTTTGGTCAACATGACCCTGGAAAAACCCCCTACAACTCTTGGGGAAAACCAGTTTGAGAGCTCCTTCTTATTTCTGAAAAATGCTTTTTACAGTGAGAGAAATATTCAGAAAAATTAGCAAGTAAACTTACACAACTTATCTCATTTTCCGTGCTTAACCACCGCCTTGGAAAATGTGCAAACAGTAAAACTGAACCAACAATAAATGCTGTGCGTATTTCCTTGAAAAACGTGCCCAGAAATTATAGCATTAATTTCTGCTGTACGACCTTCTCTTTTTGCGTGCAGAACAACAATAAATGCTGCTGTACGGCCTCCTTGGAATGCGTGCAACTGTATTAAATGCTGCTGTATGGAAATCTACCTCGATTTTTGTGCCAGCAATCAGCTACAGGCTGTACGGCGTGCCTGGAAAAGCGTGCAACAAAAAACAACCTCTCCCTCGAAATCTGTGCCTAGAAAATGGTACGGCTGCCTAGGAAAACGTGACACAAGCTGCTGTATGGATTCTGCCTTGGAAATCGTGCCAAATCTGCCTTGAACTGTGTGCAAACTCTGCTGTACTGACTTGCTGAAATACTGCCTTGGAAAGTGTGCCAAGCTGCTGCCTTCTTCTCCTCACTGCTCATAAATCTCCCTTGTTCTCTTGCTCTCTTGTTCTCAATCTGCTCATGAAAGAATGAATGACTTTTTCCCTCCTTTTCCTCCTTTAACCTAACCCTAAGTGACTTTTGGGGAATCCTTAAATCCAATGGCTGAAATAAATTGAGATCTAGGGCTGAGATTAAATGCTCATTTAAATCTCACTTTCTATTTTTTAATTCACCCCACTTTAATAAAGACCCACTTAGTCATTTATTTCCAAAGTCACTTTTCCTTTCTAATTTTACATTGAATTTATTAAAGTCACTTTAAAATTAGACTTTAGTAACTTTATCACTTAAAGTCACTTTTAAATTAGACTTTAGTAACTTTATCTCTTAAAGTCACTTTAAAATTAGATTTGACTTTATAAAAATTATAAAGTCAATTTAGGAGAAAAATTAAATTCTTTTGGACACTTTTCCCTAGGCCAAAGATCAAAGCCTTAGGGAACCACCTGTCTTCCGGTAACCAAATTTCAACAGGAACATACTCTGAGTGAACCCGGGTGGAGTATGTTCCGAGAGAGACAATAATGAGGGTGTCTATAAATCATTGGTCTTGCCAACATTGTGCTCTGATCTTGTGGAGAGATAGAGATGTTAGTCAAGGCCTTGCTATGTGACAATGCTGGATGATATGATGCTATATAGATGGGTTACCAATCCAACTTTGCTTATCAGAATTCTTCAGATTGAGAATGTCCAAGTACCTTGTATGGATTACGAATACCTGCCTAGTTAAGAGGGAGTGTTGAAATATGTAACTAGGTTCGGTCTTCATAATGACAAATGTAATCATGATTTTATGTATTTAATGAAAAGAGAAAAACAAATTTATTATCGTAAGTCTTGAGGCATGAGTTTCATGCTCAAGAGATTTTGTTTTATAGGTCAAAGCACCCATTGAGTGCTTCTAAGTTTGTTACAAAGTCATTGAGTAATTGTCATATATGAATGACCCATTTGGGCATGTTACATATTGTAAAGAAAAAATTTTATTGAGTCAAAATCAAGTCAAAAGACCCACCAAGACCTTGTCATGGCACAAAGTTCAAGTTGGCCTAAGGAAATTTCTAGTCGGCATAAAGGAAGCAATTCGACCCTATGTGAAGCCTATATAAAGAAGACCTCAGCCTCATTTGGAGAACACACATTCACTCACACAAGTTCGATCTTAAGGACGAACATAAGTGTGAAGAAGAGGAAGACCAAAGAAGGAGAAAAGACAAAGTTTTGGATTTGGTTTTGGGCTACTTCTCTCCACACGTGCGAAGGAATTAGAGCACATAGTGTTGCAGTGAAGCCGAGTTGCAGAATTGAAGTTAGGTCACCAAGAAGAATTGTTCTAGAAGCCGAATTCTCTAGGAGAGAGAATCTACCCAAGCGAAGAAGAAAAGTTGCAGCGTCTGGGCATATTGAAGTTGCAGTTGCAGTTTCTGGTTGCAGTTGCTGTTGTTGAAATTTGGTACCGGAGGACAGGTGGTTCCCTAAGGCTTTGATCTTTGGCCTAGGGAAAAGTGTCCAAAAGAATTTAATTTTTCTCCTAAAGTAACTTTATAATTTTTTATAAAGTCAAATCTAATTTAAAGTGACTTTAAGTGATAAAGTTACTAAAGTGACTTTATAAAGTTATAAAGTCAAATCTAATTTAAAAGTGACTTTAAGTGATAAAGTTACTAAAGTCTAATTTTAAAGTGACTTTAATAAAGTCAATGTAAAATTAGAAAGGAAAAGTGACTTTGGAAATAAATGACTAAGTGGGTCTTTATTAAGTGGGGTGAATTAAAAAATAGAAAGTGAGATTTAAATGAGCATTTAATCTCAGCCCTAGATCTCAATCTATCTCAGCCATTGGATTTAGGGATTCCCAAAAAGTCACTTAGGGTTAGGTTAAAGGAGGAAAAGGAGGAAAAGGTCATTCATTCTTTCATGAGCAGATTGGGAGAAGGAGAGCAAGAGAGCAAGGGAGATTTCTGGGCAGTGAGGAGAAGGAGACAGCAGCTTGGCACACATTCCAGGCAGCAGTTCAGCAAGTCCGTACAGCAGAGTTTGGCACACATTCCAAGGCAGATTTTGGCACGATTTTCTAGAAGGCCGTACAGCAGCTTTTTGGCACGATTTCCAAGAGGCCATACAGCAGTTTCAGCACAGATTTCGAGGCAGCAGAGGGGCTGTTTTATTTGGCACGAATTTCGAGGCAGGCCGTACAGCAAGTGGCTGTACTGTTGCACGGAAATCGAGGCAGATTCCGTACAGCAAGTTTCTACTGTCTTTTGGCACAAATTTCGAGGTCCGTACAGCAGCATTTATTGCTGTTTTGGCACAGATTTCAAGGTGGCTGTACCGCTGCATTTATTGCAGATTTTTGGGCACGAAAAACGAGAAAATCCGTACAGCATTTATTGCTGTTCCTGTTTTGCTGTTTGCACATTTTCCGAGGTGGTGGTTAAGCACGGAAAACGAGATAAGTTGTAAAAGTTTACTTGCTGATTTTTTTGCTGAATATTTCTCTCACTGTAAAAAGCATTTTTCCAGAAATAAGAAGGAGCTTTCAAACTGGTTTTCCCCAAGAGTTGTAGGGGGTTTTTCCAGGGTCACCTTGACCAAAAATTTCTGAGTTATGATGTGTTGAATCACTGTTTGTTACTGCTGTTATTTTATTTCTGCATTTACAACATTCTGAAAAATTTCCAGAATTTGTGTTTTCAGCAAAATTTATTTTCCAGTTTATTAAATGTATGGATATGGGAAAGGGCATTTAATTATTTTGGAGTAATAAGGCGAAAACTGAAAACCGGGGTGGGAAATAGAATTTTCTACAGCTGTTGCAGTTGCAGTTGCAGGTTCTGGTTGCAGTCGAAGTTGTAGTTTCTGGGTGAAGTCAAAGTTACAGTTTATGGGCAAGTCAAAATTACATTTCTGGGCAAGACGAAGTTGCAGTTTGTGGGCAAGTCAAAGTTATAGTTGCAGTTACAGTTGATGAGTAGGTTGAAGTTGCTGGAAGAAGTTATTCAAAGAGGAAGCATTGGCTTGGTCTTGGAGGGGTTCTTGGTCAAGGGTCTAGGTCTTGGAATTCGTCAATTGAAGATTCTATAAGAAGAAGAATTCTTGTGGGTTTTCCTCTCAGGTTGGAGAGGTTTTGGCCTTGGCTGATTGCCTACATCTTGTGTCCTTTGTCTTATTGTTCTTTATGGTTTGGTAGCTGTTTGGTGAAGAAGACACATAATAATAATCAAGTACAAGAAGAACCTAATTAAGAAAAGTAAAAAGTCCTCACAAGCAGTTATCATTATAGGAGAAATCGTCTAATATCTCTGCCCTAGATTTCTCAACACACTGGACAAAAGTTTCTATGTGCTTCAACTGTCTGCATTATTTATGTGAACACAACTTGGACTGTTGCTAGTGATCAAAGATCTAGCAGAGCAGTAGTCTTTAGCCTACAGGATTAAGGAATTGCTGTTTTGATTTCACAAGTAAAAGTAGTACCATAGATAAGTTCAGAGTAGCTAGGCATTCCTCCATTTCTTAGATAACATATAACTAGAATTGATTTTGGCAGTAAGACTTTTATATTGTGGATATAGTTGAATAGTGTAGCAATCTTGTGGCAGGAATATCTACCAAAGTCACTGTTTCTTTCTTCCTTGTGTCTTTTTGACTTACATTGTCACTGATAAAGTATAGACATCCTACTGGTTGAACTGCAAAGTACATTGAAGACTTTTAAGTTATTATTCATCTCCAGGCAAGGAATCTCAGCAGATGTAGTTTGTTCTATCTACTGTCATACGTTTTTAAATTTATGACAATCATCGAGGGTGCCAAAAGCTTGTTCATAATTGGCTTATGAATTTGGGTTCTTGGTATTTATTTGCTGTATCCATTTTCAATGTTCGGTGTTTATACTTTCTTGTGAATAAATTCTTATTAGAATTTTTTGACAGGCATATTTTATTGTGTGCAGGTTTAGGATCTGATGATATGTGGATTGCAAAATTGATCACATAGTTGTTTTCATAGACATGGGAGGAAATACCTGAACAGTATTTTACCAAATTCTAAAATTTGGAGTGGTTTTATCTGCTCTTTTACATCTTTAGGCTGCCGCCATCTATTTATGGCAATGAAGCATTGTGCACAAGCAGTCTGAATCCTATGGGTGGTAATGATGGGAAAGAGGCCCCGTCAACTGGTAATACTATCTTCCTCAGATGAGGAAGATTGTATTAGTAAAGTGCATTCTTCAAAGATTGCTGTTTGTGATTCAAAAACCAGAGCTTATGGTGAACAAAAGAAACTTGAGGATGACAAAGTCTATTCTGGTCCCGGCATTCAGTTGCAAAAAGCAAACCTTTCGAGAACTGAGGTAACATTCCTTGGTCATTACATATTCAGCTTAATTGAAATTTGAGTTACATTGTATAGACTCTAGAGGCATGCTTATTTTATGATACTGCAAAATTCTAATGCTTATCATGTATTATTATTTGGAAGGGATGTTCAGTTCTTATTTGCAAATTATCCATGGAAAACAGTTCGAAGTTTTGGTTTTGCTAATGATAGAAGTTACCAACTATGTATTAAACTGGTTGCACTGTACATGTTTCTGTTAAGTTTGTGGGAAATTAAATTCTGAACTAACACCTTTTATCAAACTACTATTTTTAAGCAATGCAAATAAAAAATTGCCCAGTGTTGTTTCTGGCTATTTTACTACCTCAACTTTTTTATCATGATAGTAGAAGACATAAAGGAAACCAAGATTGCATTAATTAATAAGAAACACACTGAAGTGAAATAATGTATAAAAGCATAAAACAGCCTCAAGTTGAAGTGACTTTATTAATTCTTACGTCTAATATCTAATTGACCTTTATAAGCTGACATTTACATTTACTTTAACACCTTCTCTCTGTGGTCGATTTATTAACTACACCAAATTTATCTCAGAATTTTTCACATTTTTCAGGATTCAAAACTGTTTGCAAATTCGTCCTTTGTGGGACAATATTGCAGCTCAATAGTTCCATACCTCTACAACCTGTTTGGTGAGGTGGCAATGTATCTCAACATGCTTGGTGCGCTCCTATAAGATTGGATTCTTGACTAGTTTGAGCAACCCTTGATTGTTACAGTATAGGGGTGTTGGCTCTATTTGCTGCATCTTCATGTCTGAAAGCATCCTCTATATTTAAACTACCTCACTTGCTCCTCTCATTGGTTCTCCATATTTTGCTTCTGTCAACGAAATGACTATTGCATGTTGCTTCTTGCTGGTCCATGTCTGTGCCAAGTTTGGATACCTATCCAGAAGTTGATTTTCTATTATCCACACAGCATACACAGTTTGAATCTTTATACCCACACAGCTTAGGGTCCCTTTAACATATCTCAACACCCATTTTGCTGTAGTGAAATGCTCTACCTTTGGTGCTGTCATGAATCTAGAAATGAAGCTCACATCATAACTCAAATCAGCCCTAGTGGCTGTAAGGTAACCCCACCTTGCAAGCGTTTGCCCAGAAGTTTGACAAAATTACTAATGAGCTGATGCAGTAGCAAATGACTATGATGAATAAGTTGAACATCCTAGATAGAGAAAAGGGTCTCGCCAAAATTATCCTCCCAAGCCTCAATTCAATAATGATAGGGCCCTTAAAAGGAATCCAAATAGTGGCAAGAATTCTTCCCAACAAATTGTGCCTAATATTCTTTGCCCCTAAGAACATGATTAATCAAGAGGGATTTCCTTTGTGTCAAAATGTATTGAATTCTTTAGTGAAAAGGAATGCTCATATAATCATGTTGGAGAGGAGGATAGCCCAAAGCATTTGATTTTAATCAACGACTCTGTCCCTTTCACCACCTTGCTCAATGAAACTTCATCCCTTTCTTAGGAACATCATGAAGTGCTAAACGAAGAACCTGATAAAGAATGTGATGAGCCTATGAATTCTGTTGAAGCCGAGGATGGGTTTAAGGGGTTGCATTATCCTAGGAAGAATAATGAGCTAGGCCACCCTGAAGTAGGTAGTCGTGTTGCTCCCTAGAGAAGTGTCAAAGCACCTTTTCCTTCTAGTAAGAAAAATTCATACACTACTTCTTCTAATGCCAACAATGGAGTATTATTAGATGTACACTTGGAAAGTGTCCTCACTAAGGTGAATGCACCTGTCCCGATATTGGAGCTTGCAAAACTTGAGCCTCAAAGGGGCCATGTCAAGAGAATCTTCAACTTAGATAGGGAAGTTGAGGACCTTCCTGTAATATTGCAAAACATGTATTATGTTCAAAAGAATGGAGGGCATGCGCCTTTTTTGTTTTCTCTAGTAATTAATAATTTGATATTGCACAATTGTATTCTTGACCCTGAAGCTTTTGCTAATGTTATGCCTTTGAGAGTTATTGTTAAAATTGACAACTAGGGCCAAATTCCACTTCGGACAGCTCCTTTGAGGAAGATATTTGCAGCATTGAATTCCTCTTTTCGAGAGGACCAAAATCAATCTAAAGATCATCAAATTTGGGTAACGAGAAATGTGTTTCTGACTTTATACACTCTCATATGTAAAATGGTCAAGGTCGGCTTCACCTCCTTAAAGTCCAAACGACATGTCTCTTGACCCTCTCGAGTTCCTATATGAAGAGGTGCTTCCAACCTCATTTGATACAACAACAAGGAGCATAATTCTTTTGAAATAAGGTGCGGATCCGAGGCTAGGGCATTCAAGGGAAAAGAGCCGAGTTTATAAAAAGTATGTCTCTGTTAGGGTACAACCTTCTTTGGAAGAGAGGGCTGTAGTTGTCTGAGGTTTTCCATAGCCAGCAAGGATTCTCAGAGGACTGTTTGGAGGCAGTTTAGGGCTTCAGATGCCCTTCTATTTTAGGGCGCAATTCAGAGAAGTAATGATGATTTCTGAGTTTTTCTTTGTATCATACGTATATCAGTTTGGGTTGCAGGAAGGGTTTCTACTACAACATGTTGAAGGCACCTGTGGAAGGGCCGAATGGGCCAGTTTGTATCCTCCATCTCAGCTGCAGTTAAGGAGGGTAGGCCGCAGTCAATTCAAAGGGTGTAACCTTTGTCTGTGCGCAGTCTAATGCTACTACAGGACTGAAGACTCAAGCCCTATATTGCGGACATTAGACAACAGTGTTCCGCAACTCATTGACCTTGTTTGACTGTCCATTCTTGGACTGTCTTGAGCTCATTCCATTCAACAAAGAAGGCTGCATCATATGATCAAGGATTGAGTTCCTTTAGGACATCATTCTGTGGTTGCTTAAGCTACTCTTGATCTCTGGTTAGTATTTGTGTGCTGCTACTTGAGGACAAAATTGCATACTTGATTGGGCTGCCTCCTTGGCATTTGGACAGTTCAAATCATCACTCATGGAAAGTCAGTTCTGAATTTGATTGTACTCTCTCTCTCTCTCTTTGCTGATCATTTGATTTTGATAATAAGAAGAATTGTTCAAGGGTTTTCCCCATCTTGGGGTTTTTCCTTGGCTTGAGCCAATCCTTGTGTCCTCTTGTCTTGGCTTGTCTTCTGCATTTACATTGGATGTTCTTTTAGTCAATGGTTGATATGATTTGTAATGGGATAATGAAATTAATAATGGGCTAATGAAGTGATTGAATTAAGCAAAGAACATGTTATCCTAAATTTAACAGTTTTGAATCAATTGGAGCTACAAATTACTAGGCCATATAGAAATGTGTGTGGATTTGACTCAAAGTCTATCCTTGCGCATGGTTTAATTAAGGATGTTAAGGTTGCCTTGGCTGCTAATAAAGACATAGTTTTATTAATGGACGTAGTGGTCATTGATGTTCCCATTGCTTGGGGCATGCTCTTACCAAGAATGTGGTTCGCCTCTGTTGGTGGGAATCTACAAATGGACTTGTCCTATGCTACCATATGCATGAACATTGGAAAACCATTTGTCTTGTATTGAGAGCCTCACATGGCTAAGCATGTTGAAGACATCGATCCTTTCGCTTTTCTTGGTCATCCTAAAAGCTGTACCAAGATGGAAGGGGACCCCAAGCCTTTGAGCATACAGGTAGAATGGAAGCACTTTGAGCCTAGGATGCTCGAACAAATTAAGGTATTTGAGGAAAATGGAGGACACATGTGTCAATTAAACCCAATGTTTTCCTCCAAAACCATAGGACAAAGGTATAAAAATAATAAAAAGAAGCGAGAAACTTGGAAAGGATTTCCAAGTTGGGGATATGACTTTTCTTGATGATGATCCTCATCCATATAAGGTCCATGACAAAGTAGGGGTTAGCTACTTTTACATATCCAACCTTGTTGGGGAGCCCTTGTCATCACCAGTAGATGGCAAGCGCCTCACCTCATTCAGTGGAACTTGATGCATTCATGTATAAATAGTTGCATATCATTTGTATGTCTTTCATTCTTGTGTGTGCAGCCTTCTTTTGATATTGTTCACGCTAATGTGTTTGCATAATAGTTAAATAATATGTCTATTATTTGTAGCCAAAATTTTATTTGTAGAAAATTCACGAAATTCTGCAACTGCTAATATGAACAATCTGAAAACTACTTTTTTTTTTCATATAGACACAAAATTTCTCTACTAAATTTTACAATGGAATAGGAACAAAAATAAACACACCATCACAATAATCAAGACACAATTTTCTAGGGAACCCAATTGGGGAAACCCTCTATTTGTTTGAGAATTTTATCTAAGAAATTTGAGCAATACATCTCTAACAAATACAACTTGTTTCATTAGAGAATTCAATCTGATTCCCTCTACTTGTACTAAGTTGAAAAACTCCTTGCAAGATCCCTGATCTGCTCCTCGATTTCCTCCTAATTTCTTGCGCATAGGCTGCTCCTAAATTCTTGTGCAATTTCCAAGGAAATTCCTCTCTGCAATAATGCGCACAAGCTTCTCTTGGCACACCCTTCTCTCACAAGCTCCACACATAAACCTATGCAACCTTCTCACAAACCCGTGAGCTCTATTGTCTTGTCTCACCAACTCGTGCTCACAAGACAATGATCAAATCTGTGCCTTCATCCTCCTTTTAAGCAATTCGAATGGCTAAAGTTAGCAGGTTCTAATTTTAGGAAAGTCATTTTGTGATTGATTAAGTTGCATGAGTTCTAACTCATGCAACTTGTCTTATCTCAATTGTAGAACTTGAGTTAAAATCACTCGTCCTTTTCCCAAATTAAATCGCACTAAAAGGCAAGAAACTCAGCGTTCTGTGAAAATTCCTAGATCCGGAATCCTATTGCAGCAACTAGAAAATATTCACCTAATTGTTATTCATTACTTAACAATTTATTTGCAGTTGTTCTACGGTAAACACTAAATACATCACACTACAACCTTCACTACATAAATAAAATGCGAAAACAATAACTGAGGAAGAAGAAAATCAAACACACATATGACACCGTTATTTTTGGACTAATGTCCCTGGAAAAACCCAATGCGGGAAAACCAGTGCAGCAACTGAGGGTTTGTATTATTAAGCAGTAGTTCTGAATACAAACTAGGATGCCTTACTGGCCATCCATACAGAGGAAATAACTGACAAGGAGTTAGTGAGGTAATGACCTCACACTAACACTGGAGATTCGACACTGACCCAACCCTGAACTGACAAGCCCCACACTGCCTCTGCGCAGTGTCTATGTCACTTTGGCTGGGGACTGCGTTACTCCCTTCGGCTGGTCTTTTTGCTGGCTGGATGCTGATCTTCTGCCCCTCTGGTCTCACACCCCGAGTCTCTGACACTGGATCTGACTGATCCTTAGAAAAAATAGTGGATCTCTTCAGAGGCTCAGCGCTGGCTCTGCGTGGTCCATTGTAGCCCCTACGCTGCCTCTTCTGCGTCCTCTTCTCTGCCTTCTCTGCGATGTATTCCCGGCTCAGGAAAAATCTCCAACCTGAACCATCTCTGCCTCTCACTACGTAGAATCAACTCGATGATCTCTCTGGCTGCTCTACACTGCTCAGTTGAGAAATCAATCTCTAGACTCTCTCCTGATGTGTTTTCCAAATGCCCGTCAAGCCTTCTCTTATAACCTTCTCGTTGAGAAATCAACGACCCAGATTAAAACATAATCAAGGGCTAAGATTAACTTGACATGATCTTTGTCTTTTTCTATAAGATTCAAACCAAATTCTATTAATATACTTGAATTATTTTAATTTCTTAAGTTTAGACTTAGGCTCCCATTAAAAATAATTAATTATTTTTATAAAACCCCATCTAGGTGGAATTTTCGAAAACGCATTTTGGGTATTTTGGAATACATGTGTCTAAGCCTCCCTGCAAAATTTGAGACTTAGAGCACATTCGATGCTACCAGAAATCAACACCCCCTCTTAGCGAGGAATGTGCTTTAGTAATGCATCCTGTTGAAGCATCACACTGATTTTGTAACATCTCCCTCTGCGTTGTTGATGCTCGACTCTATTGTCCACCAACTACTGTGCTGCTGCATCTATGCTGCTGCTGACCCTGCATACTGCTGCCAACTACATCTGCACTGCAACTCTGCTACTGTTGCAGCAGAAAAACATCCAAAATACTAAACTAAGTATTCAACATGATGCATCTGATACTGAAGATCTGACTGCTGCTAGTCTCTGCGCTGACCCTTTGAAGCTGTTGAGCTGCTGTTGACTCTACGATGTGCCTTACTGCATTGCTGCCAAATCTGCTCTGTGCTGCTCGGACTCTGGCGTTCTCTAGCCACTGCACTGTCACTCCGGCACTCCTCTGCACCAATTGACACTGGTCCATCCTGCTACTTTTGATATGGGTTCTTGTAGCAAGGTATTGATCCAAGAGGTGGGCTCCTCAAGGATCTTGCCCAACTGCAGTTCTCTCAAACTATAGTACTAGATCACCCCACCTCTCCCCTGGAGGTATGTGGGAAATCATGGCGAACTCTTCCTCCTCGATCCTTGTAGTTGCAGCTTGCGGATCATGTTTTTCATCCTTGTCCTTCTTCTTGAGAGGACATTGTGTAGCGTAGTGGCCCATCTCACCACACCAGAAACACTTGATCTTTGAGACGTCCTTTTTCCGCCTCCTTTGCTCCTGCTACCTCTTGGATGCAAGGGCTACATTCTCTTCCTCCTCCTTGGGCTTCGACCCATTGTTGCTACTGCCATCAAGTTTACAATTGATCACATCTCGCCTCATCTCTTCCTGTTGAAGAGCGACGCACATTGATTCCCAATCAAGCAACCTTTCTCTGCCCAGGATGCTATGGACAAAGAATTGCCATTCTTCTGGGACTGAGTTTAGGGCCATTCTAACCATCTCGGTCTTTTGAGGTGCTGATCCAACAATTTCCAACTGATCTCGGGTTTCTTGAAGCTTTGCAAGGAATGAATCAATGCGTTCTCCCTTACGCATCCTCATAGATCACATCTTCTCCTGCAAGTACATCTTTTGTTGCTCGAAAGATCCTTGATACAACGTCGCTAAGGCTTCCCACATCTCCTTGGCAGTCCCTTTGCCAGCTATGTGACATACTACATGATCCCTCACTCCATCGAGGATCAACCGTTTAGCCTTCGCCATATTCTTCTTGTAGGCTTTCAACGGATCTGGATCCACGGGGACAACTACCACATTCTCGATAAAGGCCTTGAGATCATGCTCATCTAACGGACAAGTGATCCTTGCCTGACAGATCACATAGTTGGAGGCACCATCCAACCGATCTTGATCTCTCAGCCCATTAGCTGCCATCTTTGCCAATAACAGTCGAACTGCTCCCTCTCTCCTCTGCACAGTTGCTAGGCTAGCCTACGCACTCCCTGCTGGAGTTAGTAGATCTACTCCTTGCTATAGCTGCTCTGCAACTGAGGAATAGAATTCCTTGGCTCATAATTCATTGAGGAAAAAATTCTCTCAAAAAGTGTCTTCTTCCTTTCTCTGACGCTTTTCCACCCCAACAAATGCTGCAGAAAAACTGTGTCCCACAGAACACTGCTCTACGTTGAATCTACTGCTGTGCTTCTCCCTCTGCCGTTGACAAATCACGAATTGGAAAGTCCTACCTCTCTGTCGACTCACTCAGAGAGAGACTTCCTCGCAAAACTTGCCCTTTCTAGCCTGGAATGCGCAATCCCTTGGGGATTCGATCTACTGCCTACACATCTGTTCGATCTCCCTCTTTCTCTTCATCGCTGAGTTCATCCAGTTTGCTCTCTTGCTTCACCTGCATTGCTCTGAAACCATGTGAAAATTCCCAGATCCGGAATCCTATTGCAACAACTGGAAAATATTGACCTAATTGTTATTCATTACTTAACAATTTATTTGCAGTTGTTCTATGACAAACACTGAATACATCATACTGCAACCTTCACTACATAAATAAAATGCGGAAACAAGGACTGAACAAGAAGGAAATCAAACACACATATGACATCGTTATTTTTGGACAAATGTCCTCGGAAAACCCCAATGCGGGAAAACCAATGCAATAGCTGAGGGTTTGTATTATTAAGCAGTAGTTATGAATACAAACTAGGATACCTTACTGGCCATCCATACAGAGAAAATAACTGACAGAAAGTTAGTGAGAAAATGACCTCACATTAACACAGGAGATCCGACACTGACCCAACCCTGAACTGACAAGCCCCATGCTGCCTCTGCGTCGCTCTGGCTATGGACTGTGTCACTTCCTTCGGTTGGTCTTTTTGCTGGCTGGATGCTGATCTTCTGCCCCTTCGGTCTCACACCCCGGTTCTCCCGCACTGGATCTGACTGATCCTCATCAAAATAGCAGATCTCTTCAGAGGCTCAACGCTGCCTCTGTGTGGCTCTGCGCTGCCCAATGTAGCCCCTACGCTGCCTCTTTTGCATCCTCTTCTCTTCCTTCTTTGCGATGTATTCCCTGCTCAAGAAAAATCTCCAACCGAAACTATCTCTGCCCCTCACTGCATAGAATCAACTCGATGATCTCTCGGGATGCTCTATGCTGCTCACTTGAGAAATCAATCTCTAGACTCTCTCCCAATGTGTTTTCCAAATGCCCATCAAGCCTTATCTTATAACCTTCTCGTTGAGAAATCAACTGCTCATATTAAAACATAATCAAGGGCTAAGATTAACTTGACTTGATCTTTGTCTTTTTCTAGAAGATTCACACCCAGTTCTATTTATATACTTTAATTATTTTAGTTCCCTAAGTTTAGACTTAGGCTCCCATTAAAAATAATTAATTATTTTAATAAAACCCCGTCTGGGTGGAATTTCCCAAAATGCTTTCTGGGTATTTTGGAATACATGTGTCTAAGTCTCCTTGCAAAATTTGAGACTTAGAACACATCCCATGCTACCATAAATTAACACCTTCCACTTCAACGTATTAGTTAACTGCCTCATAACTCGTCCTAACGTTTAGGAGCTCATCCTAAATTATAGGAACTTGGCCTAATTTATAGGAACTTGTCCTAATTTGTAGGAATTAGCTCCTAGCTTATAGGAATTGATTCCTAACTTATAGGAATTCGAGCATGCTAAGGAAGAACTCATTGAGGTTAAATCAAGTAACCATTCTTGCTACTATTTTCAACACTCACTCTTAGCGAGGAATGTGCTTTTGGAAGAACCTCGTCCATCGAGATTGGTCTCCAACACTATCAAGTTCTCCACTGTTGCAACTGCTCCCTCTGAGATAGAAGACTTCCCTGCTTTCTTCTACGGAACTTGATCTAAAGACATGTTCTTTCCCACCATGTTCAACGATTCCATCACTTCAGTCATAAGAGTCATGTACACCGTGTACCTATGTGGCTACTTCCTTTGGCTGAAAGTGATGCTAGAAGATTCAACTCTCTTCTAATCTCCCTTACCCAAAAACTCTGCACACTTGGCTCGAACTCTCCCTATACTGGGATTCTCTGACTGAGTGGCGGCTTCCACTCTCCCTTGGCTATACTCCTCATCATCTTGCTGGTCAGCCTAACTGCCAACTAGCTTAGACTGAAACTGAGATACTGGCCGAGGCTCCATCTTGAGAGCACTATCCGGCTCTCGCTCAACCACCACTTCTCTACTCTGAGCACTCTCCCTGCTTTGCAGCTCAAGGCTGCACCTGTCTCTACCTGCAACTTGCAGAGATTCTTCACCCTCACACCTTTCTGTTTCTTACATCCAAAATCTAAGTGCCAGAGTGTTAAAATTGGCAACTAGGGCCAAATTCCACTTACATTTGTTCAGTTGATGAAGTTAATAGTCCCAGTGAATTCCTCTTTTCAAGCAGACTAAAATCGATCTAAAGATCGTCAAATTTGGTCAAGGAAATATTTGTTTATTCAAAAGAAAATGTTATAAGTTATATTTTTGTTTAGGCAGGAAAAAGTGAAAATTTGAATTTTGAATTTGCCTCCAAAATCATCATGTCAAATTGTATATAAGGCATTCCCTCATCCTCATTAGAGATTTCGCTTCTCATCATTTCTCCTCTCTGAAATATCTGCAGCATAAGAAGGACAGGGCCGAAGTATCTAAGGGTTGTTTGAAGGTTTATTTATGGGCTTTGATGGATCCGAAATGCAGCAAGGGCAGGCCAAGGCTTTATGGTGGATGATTTGTATAGTTATCTCCCTGTTTGATAGGCCGCAAGCCTTTGGAGCAATTACAGGAGGACCACAGGCCTATTCTGGGCTAGTTAATAGAGCCACTAGGCCTTATTGCCCCAACAAGTTAATGTTATAAGCAGGCACATGAAGAAGGATCCTAACCGCAGTGACTGGAAACCCTGTTCAAGATCTTCTGCAGTTACATCATCACCTTGACTTATATATATATATATATGTTTTGGGTTCATTATAATCAGTGATGAGGGATGCTCTTATTGTACTAGGACGAAACTCTATTTGAGTCTTCCTTGTAGCTTTTATGTCTGCTATTGATCTCTGGTTAGGGCTGAATCTGATTGCTATTATTTGAAGGCAAAATGGAAGACGTGCCTGGGCTGCCTCTTTGTCATCGATTGTACCTTCTCCCTCTCTTTCTCTGCTGAACATTTGACATTAATAATAAGAAGATTTGATCAAGGGTTTTCCCCATCTTGGGCTTTTTCCCTGGCTTGAGCCTATCCCGGTGTTCTCTTGTCTTGGCTTGTCTTTTGCAAATGATATTTATGTTCTTTCTTCAATTACTGTCAATGAGATAATAGTTTATGTGAATACTAATGATTGAAGATGGAATTAAATTTGGGCTCTAATGGATTATTGAAGTAATTGATCTAAGCAAAGACCATGTTACTCAAATTAACATGGTATCAGAGCTATGGAGAGGACAAGCCCAAGCAAGAGTGGAAGAGAAAGCAATCACAGGAAAAGGTTGATGTTCGAAGGGTTTTTGCATATGTTGATTTTATTGGAAGCATCTCTGAGGCTGTTGATATAGACGAAATTTCATGGTTGCTCTGAGTCAGTTTTGGAAGGATGTTTGAGGCATTTCTGGGCTAAGGTGTTTCGATGGGCAATTTAAATCTATTCTCCAAAGTTTGATGAATTAATAGCGGCACACTATACTCTGCAGCCAGGGAAATCCAAGGGATTTATTTCTGCTGTTCTGGTAAAGTTCTTCCTCGCGGTTTTGTGGACTATGGATTCGTTTGTTTTCTTTACTAAGCTCACCTGTGATTGATTCTTAAAATTGTGGTCTAAACACAAGTGATGTGCAATCAAATCATCTGCGACCCTTCTTGAACATGTCTTTGGTCCTCCCTGAAACATTTTCCCATCGTTGAACTTGAATTCAATCTGGAAATTGCATCTCTTGTAATAAAACATATACACAGTCTCACATATCACAGAAGCATGACGTTTTACTCTTTGGATGTATACTGGCAAATGCCTTAAATTACATATTGTCTCTGTTGTGAACCTTTTCCATCGAAATATGGATCAGCGTTTCTGAAACTCAAGTTTGCAAGACCTATGTCAGAAGCCCACTGTATGATTTGATGCTTGCTAAATTCTTGGAGTTTGAACATCATACATTTAATGCTTTTTCTTTCTAACAAACTTCTGATGAAACCTTGATCATAGGACAGTCATGACAGTAATATTTGACCTGGAAAGCAGTGACTTGTATATGAGAAATCTACATGGATATATCCTCATGCTATGATGCGTATGTAACAGTGGTCTTGTGATAACAGCTCCCTTGAGACAGTGACTGGACAATGACCCTATAACAATAATCTATCAACCTGGTATATGACCTAGCTGTTATACCTGTGGAAAACCTCATGACAATATCATATATTATTGTAAATTTGTTACATGGACCTTGTAACAGTTTGTGTCCAGAAGAGTCACATTTTCTTGATCATTAAAGGAAACTGTGATATTCAAAAATCTGGCAAATGCTCCTCTATTCTTAATCTGAAGACGTTTCTGAGTTGATTGATTCAAATCTGGAGCTGTCGATATCGATTGTGCTGAAGGGTCTCTCGTAGAAGAAATTCTTGAGGTCTATACAAGAGTCTGGAACCTTCACCTTGGAGTAATCGAATCAGATCTAATCACCAAATAAAGAATGACCTGTGATTTGGCCATTTTTGACTGTAGTGATTTATGATCCATTCCCTCAACTCAGATTCTGATGTATTCTTGATTATCATGGAACTTAAAGTAAGTTCTGGAAACTACTGTGCATGAGTATATCAATGACAGTGTGATGAAGAAGTCGAGGTATTTGATAATGATGATTATCTATGTAAATACATCAGTGACACACAAAGAATCACTGTATTGAGAATGTTGATTATCCTCACCAATTTGCTTAATAGATCTCACTGATAAATGTCAAGTACTTGCAATTTTTAAAAGATTCAGTTCAATTAAGAAGAAACTGAGAGAGATGGATATTAGAGCTTGAATATTGAGCAACTGTGTACAGTCAAATATGATTTAAGCAAGGGTTTGTACCGTGTGACAATGAAACGGTGATTTGGACTGGGATCTACTTAACAGTAACACAAAGACAATGAGAAGGATTTATGTGACATTAATTCTCTATACAGTGATGCAACTACCTTGATCTCAGTAACGATGCTTTTGATACATGATGGTAGTAGTTGTGGAGCATTGACATGACAGTGAATTGACATATGTAGTAGTTTATACAGTGAGGCAGTATTTTATAGATAATAATCTTGTTACAACAAGTTGACATGATTAAGGCAGTATGTCAGTGACCATAGTCACTTGGAGGACCAGTAGCAGCCTATCAGCAAATTAATATGCAACTCTTTATTTACTGTTCAAAGTACAGAAAAGTCAAATTTATATTATAGTTCAAATGACCCTAAGTGTATTATGGTGAAATGCTGGACAGTGGACAACATAATCAACAAAGAAATATTTTCTACCAACAATGTGGCTTCATTGTTCGAGCTATCACCATTATTTTAACTCCATGGCAATAGAACAGCTTGACCAAGAAAAGGAAATGGCTGCAGTGCTCTTGTTCTTTCTGTATGTTGATGACATACTTCCTTTGGCCTTTTTGATGAAGTCTCCTCCAGAGATTCAAAAGGAGTTGAAGTAATTCAGAAGTTTGAGAAAAGTTATTTGTCAGCTCCTCTTCATACATAAATGGTCGAATGGCTCAATAATTCCTTTTGCACCATAATTATTACAAGAAGAATGTCCCTGTCAAAGGTCTTTAGATAAGTCAAGACAACTGATTATGATATAATGAATCTAATGATGATACGATATATCTTTGGTATCTGAGAAGCTGCATGATCAGGATTGGATGACTTTGGCTCTTGGACCCAAGGATTAATAGCAGGTTGCAGATAGCTTGATGGGCAAGGTTTCTTCCTCAATATTCAGAGGGAGCTATGATTCAGTTATGTTTGTCCGCAGATGATGATCCTCTCTCTTATCAATGTAAGAGGGAGTTGATTTCTTTCTTAGCTCTAAGATCTGATAAAACTGTGAAGCTGCTGATCTGCATCCTAATTGGGTAGTTGCTTAGTAAGATATCTCTATAATACAGTGCTGGAATCTAAGATTCCATGAAAATATTGATGCTGGCTCGGTTGATAGTATGATGGATGGAAAGAGCACATCTAGTGCTATATCTCTTAATTTGTAACTCTGAAGCACCATTAAAGAAACTCTTCAACAGTTAGTGATGTACATATGGTTGTATATTCCAGAATAGAGAATCCAGTGGTTCTCAAGTTGACACCATATACCACTTTATTTGGTACGTCAAAGGTCATTCCTATTTTATGGCATGATTGAATGGATATATCTCATGTTGATCAGGTTGATTGATGGGAACTTAGCAAAGGCAAGCATAGGCTTGTGGTCTCGCTGAGTAAGAGGGAGTAAGAGCAGTTAAGTATTTTCTTGATATGGAATCCTGAAATGCAGAAGTCCAAGGATTGCAAAGTGCCACTAAGATCTCTGCTGCTCGAATGTTGAGTTGTAAGTCAGTATGTCTGTTGAAGCTCGTTAGTAAGCTGTGTGCCTTCATCTATGTGTTGTTGGATGGAGCAATGAGGCTCCTATTGACGTATCGGTCATCAATATAATCTCCAAGAACTAGTCTTGGTTTTCAGAAAGCAGTTTGGCACTAATCCTCATATGAAGGGATCTCTCGCTAAGATTGAACATTGAGCTCTGGGAGCTCCTGAAGGCTTGAGGTACTTATTAAACTATGAGCGACCATAGGGTGAATGGTTCACCTTCCCCTATTGGTGCGATGTGTACTGGGTGTGTGGTTCACCTTTCCCTCTGATATCTCATGGTGGTTGACATGTGTGTAGGGTAAGTGATTCACCTCCCCCTACTTTTGGTGACATATGCATAAGATGAATGGTTCACCTTCTCCTATGGCATATACGCAGGATGAGTGGTTCACCTTCTCCTGCGGGTACCCCAGTGAAAGATGCATATAGGCATCTTTTGACATGTCGGTGGGACGTGGTTCATCCTTTTCCCACATGTAGGATGCTCATTCCTTATGATTGATGGTTGACATGTCGGTGGGATGTGGTTCACCCTTTCACCACGTGTAGGATCCTTCCTACTATTGATGGTTTCTTGATTTGGAATTCTGAAATGCAGAAGTCCAAGGATTGCTAAATGCTGCTAAGATCTCTGCTGCTCAAATGTCGAGTTGTAAGTCAGTTTGTCTGTTGAAGCTCGTTAGTAAGCTGTGTGCCTTCATCTATGTGTTGTTGGATGGAGCAATGAGGCTCCTATTAATGTATCGGTCATCAATATAATCTCCAAGAACTAGTCTTGGTTTTCAGAAAGCAGCCTGGCACCAATCCCCATATGAAGGGATCTCTCGCTAAGATTGAACATTGAGCTCTAGGAGCTCCTGAAGTCTTGAGGTACTTATTAAGCTATGAACGACCATAGGGTGAGTGGTTCACCTTCCCCAATTGGTGCGATGTGTACTGGGTGTGTGGTTCACCTCTCCCTGTGATATCTCATGGTGGTTGACATGTGTGTAGGGTAAGTGATTCACCTTCCCCTACTGTTTGTGACATATGCATAAGATGAGTGGTTCACCTTCTCCTATGGCATATAAGCAGGATGAGTGGTTCACCTTCTCCTGCGGGTATGCCAGTGAAAGATGCATATAGGCATCTGTTGACATGTCGGTGGGACGTGGTTCATCCTTTTCCCACATGTAGGATGCTCATTACTTGCAATTGATGGTTGACATGTCGGTGGGATGTGGTTCACCCTTTCACCACGTGTAGGATCCTTCCTACTATTGATGGTTTTTGCATGCGTGTAGGAGGTGGTTCATCCTTTCCCTACATATGGTTATGTTTCGAGTTTGTAGGATGTGGTTTATCCTTTCCCTACATGTGATTGTGATGTGCGTGTGTAGGATGCGGTTACTCCTTTCCCTACATGTGATTATGGGCAGGATGTGATATATTCTTTCCCTGCTGGTGTTTTTGCATCATCCTACCCATGTCTTCTGGGACACATGGGAAGTACCTCTCATCTGGCCAATGAGTTGGGAAAAGTGGTTTGGGACCATAGTACCACTGATGGATGCATCGTGTACGTCTGTACTCCCTATGTCTAGGATGCATGGTGTTCTTCAATTTGATCACTTGGGATGAAGTCTGATTAAATTTCACTCTTTGGTTATATGGATTGACTTTTTGTCAGTGGAGAGTGGCAAGGTGTTTTGAGTCACTCTCGATGAATTCTTCTTTATTGTTCATATCAATGTTCAGCAGAGCAAAGATGACAAAGATGGTTCATGATGATCTATGGCAGCAGATGATTTGGCAGGTGGAATTCTCCCTAGTTGAGAGGGAGTGTTAAAATTGGCAACCAGGGCCAAATTCAACTTAGATCTGTTCAGTTGATGAAGATAATAATCCCAACGAATTCCTCTTTTTGAGAGGACTAAAATTGATCTAAAGATCGTCAAATTTGGTCAAGGAAATATTTGTTTATTCAAAAGAAAATGTTACAAGTTATATTTTTGTTTAGGCGGGAAGAAGTGAAAATTTGAATTTTGAATTTGCCTCCAAAATCATCATGTCCAATTGTATATAAGGGCATTTCCTCATCCTCAATAGAGACATCGCTTCTCATGATTTCTCCTCTTTGAAATAGCCGCAACATAAGGACGATAGGGCCGAAGTATCTAAGGGTTGTTTGAAGGTTTGTTTCTGGGCTTTGATGGATCTGAAATGTAGCAAGGGCAAGCGAAGGCATTATGGTGGATGATTTGTATAGTTATCTCCCTATTTGATAGGCCGCAAGCCTTGGAGCAATTACAGGAGGACTGCAGGCCTATTCTGGGCTAGTTAATGGAGCCGCTAGGCCTTATTCCCACAACAAGTCAATGTTACAGGCATGCACATGAAGAAGGATCCTAGCCGCAGTGACTGGAAACCCTGTTCGAGATCTTCTGTAGTTACATCATCACCTTGACTTATATATATATATATATATATATATATATTTGTTTTGGGTTCATTATAATCAGTGATTAAGGACGCTCTAATTGTACTAGGACCAAACTCTATTTGATGTTAAAATTTGGGTACCAGAGGACAAGTGGTTCCCTAAGGCTTTGATCTTTGGCCTAGGGAAAAGTGTCCAAATGTATTTTGTACTTTTCTCCTAAAGTGACTTTATAAGTGTTAAAGTCAAATCTAATTTAAAAGTGACTTTATGAGTGATAAAGTTACAAGTCTAATTTTAAAGTGACTTTATTAAAGTCAATGTAAAATTAGAAAGTGACAAAGTGACTATGGAAATAAAAGGCTAAGTGGGTCTTTATTTAAGTGGGGTGAATTAAAAATTAGAAAGTGAGAATTAAATGCACACTTATTCTCAGCCCTTGATCTAAAGCTATCTCAGCCATTGGATTTAGGGATTCCCCAAAAGTCACTTAGGGTTAGGTTAAAGGAGAAAAGAAGATAAAAGGTCGTTCATTCTTTTCATTAGCAGATTGAGAGAAGGAGCAAGAGAGAGCAAGGAGAATTTTTGAGTAGTGAGGAAGAAGAGAGCAAAACCTTGACACACATACCGAGGCAACATTCAGCAAATTCGTAAAGTAGGTTTACAGGCAGTTCAAGGCAGTTTTCTGGGCATGTTTTTCAAGGCAGAACCGTACAACAGCTTTGGCACGCATTCCTAGGTAGCCATACAATAGTTTTGGCACATATTTCGAGGTGCATTTATTGCTGTTTTGTGGCACATATTTTGAAGCAGTCCGTACAATGTACTGCTGTTTTTGTGCACAAAAATCGAGGCAACAATCATACAATTATTGTTGTCCCTCGACACGCTAATCGAGGAGGTTGTACAACAACATTTATTGCTGTTCTGCACACATATTGAGGAGGCCATACAAAATTTATTGCTGTTCTGCACACAAATCGAGGAGGCCGTATAACAACATTTATTGCTGTGTTTTTTGGGCACGAAAATCAAGGAGTCCGTACAACATTTAAGGCTGTTCCTGTTTTGTCTGTTGGCACATTTTTTGAGGCAGAGGTTAAGCACGAAAAATGAGATAAGTTGTATTTTTGTGGTTGCTGGAATTTTCTGTGTATTTCTGTTTCACTGTAAAAGCATTTTATCAGAAATAAAGAAGAGCTCTCAAACTGGTTTTCCCCAAGAGTTGTAGGGGGTTTTTTCAGAGTCACATTGACCAAAAATCAGCATGTTATTTTTCTGTATGTGGCTATTATAATTACCTGTGTTTTAATTCTGCATTTCCAGCACTGTGAAATTCCTAAATTTGCGTTTTCAGAAAATAATTTCATTTCCAGAATTTTGAATGTATGATTATGGGAATGAACATTTAACTATATGGGAGTGATAAGGTGAAATTGAAAACCGGAGTGGGGTCTAAAATTTCTACATGTATTAGAGCTTCGGTGGTTGAAAAGTGCAGTTTGTTCCTTCTAATCAATTCTCCTAGAAATCTCACATCTTTAACTTAGTTTTCCTTTAGGGACCACCCCCCTTCGCTAACCTAGGAGATAGCTTAAACGGAGAGAGTTGGGAATAGGTGACAGCCCCTTCTCTGAGTTCCTTGCCACCAACCACACCTGTGGGGTTGAAGGCTTTTCCCACTAACTGTAGGTAGGTTTAGGCGGCAAGCGATAACGGGGACAACAAGTGAAAAATTACAACAAGCTATTTTCACACAGAAAACTAAACCTTTACCACAGATTTGAAAACTTCAGTTTGTTAGGACAGCAAGCATGTCTTTGGGCTTGAGGGTTGAGGATAGGTTGGGTGGGTAGAGCAACTATAGTGCCTGGAGGGAGAGAATCCAGAGCATCTTTGAGGAGGCAGAAGTCTGGGGCATAATGGTTAACACCACACAACACCCAGTAGTAGTGCCTGTTGACCCTGTTCAGTTGGCAGATTTTAACAAGAAGAATGCTAAGGGAAAAACACTGTTTTTGGATGGTGTTAAAGACCATGTTATTCCTCATTTGAGAGGAAAGACACATGAACATGAGATGTGGACAACCTTGACCAATCTTTACCAGAGCACCAATGAAAACAGAAAAATGGTCCTAAGGGAAAAGTTGAAGGCCATTAAAATGGCTAAGATTGATAGTGCTACAACATACCTCACAAAGATTACTTCTGTGAGAGATGAGTTCGCAACTGTTGGAGAGACCATTCCACCCACTGAGTTGGTGCGGATTACATTGAATATTCTTCCCAAGAATTGGGAGAGTTTTGTGGATGGGATTGTTGCACGGGAGAACCTTCCCAGCTGGGAGAGGCTGTGGGATGATTGCATTCAGAATGAGTTTAGAAAGAACCATCTTGGGGCAGCCAAACAAGTGGAGGAGGATGAAAATGTAGCATTGTTAGCAAGGGGCAAGAATGGCAAAGGAAAGAAGCAAGCTTCCACAAGTGGTGGTGGGGGCAAAGGCAAAGGTAAAGGTAAGCAGGTGAACAAGGAGAAGGACCATTCCAAAGTCAAATGTTGGAATTGTCAGAAGTTGGGACATTATGCAGTTGTGTGTCCGAAGAAGAAGAAGAAGGGAAAGGACAAGACCATGGCAACTTCTGTAGAGATAGAGGACTTTTCAGAGAGCTTTGACCATGAGTTTGGGTTCATAGCTTGCGAGTCCACTAGTGCAAGATCACCTGCCACACAGATTCAGAGGGAGTGTGCACTGTCGTCCACTAGCAGAGCATCTTCAGGTATTTGGTATGTTGATAGTGGGGCTTGTCATATGACAGGAGTCCGTAAGTACTTCTCAGAGCTTTCAGAGAGTGGCACTGATATAGAGGTAGTACTCGGGGATGACAACATTGTTAGAGCAGTCGGTGTGGGGACATTGACATTTGATAGGGAACCCAAACCTCCCTTGAAAGTGTCGGATGTTCTATATGTGCCAGGGATGAAGAAGAACCTTGTATCTGTTTCAACATTGGAGGAAATTATACATAACATATGAGGTGTTGTTCAGGAGAGGGCAGGTGCTCATATATCCTAGGGGCACTCTAGTTGATTCAGCTAGAGTGATTGGCGTGTGCCATGCCAAGGTGTACAAGTTCTCATTCCAACCCCTGATGGCATTGAGTAGCAGTACTGGAAATAGATCTAGCAGTTCAGAGTTGTGTGAGATTTGGCACCGCAGGATGGGGCACATGTATCATGGGGCCTTGAGGACATTGTGGGAGATCACCACATGTGTGCTAGATTTCAGGTCTGATCACCTTGATACATGCAGAGGATGTGATATGGGGAAGTTTGCCAAAACCCCTTTTCCCAACAGTGACAACAGATCCACATGGATTCTTGATTTGATTCATACCGATGTAAGCAGTCGAATGTCTCATGTATCCTTGAGTGGATATGAGTACTATGTTTTATTCATTGATGATCACTCCAGGAAGACCTGGATTTATTTCTTGAAGACCAAGAGTGAGGTTTTCAAGTGGTTTCAGGAGTTCAAAGCTCTTGTGGAGACTCATACAGGTCGGAAGATCAAGGCCCTCTGGTCGGACAATGGAGGGGAGTATACCCTTGGTGAGTTTGTTGATTATTGTGCAGAGGAAGGCATCAGGAGGGAGTTCACAGTTCTTTACAACCCCCAACAGAACGGGGTTGCGGAAAGGAAGAACAGATCCATTGTTGGGGCTGCCAAAGCCATGCTTCATGATCAGGGGTTACCGTTGTTTTTGTGGGCAGAGGCCTGCAACACTGCTGTGTACTTGCAGAACATGACTCCACATCGTGCCTTGGGGCATGTGACTCCGGAGGAGGCTTTTTCTAGGAAGAAGGTCGATGTTGGTCATTATTCGTATCTTTGGGTGCATTACATACTCCTATGTTCCTAAGGAGAAGAGGACCAAGCTAGAGCCCACTGCAGATAAGGGCATCTTTGTGGGTTACAGTGAGACCTCAAAAGCCTTTCGGATTTATATTCCTGCGAGGAGGAAAGTTGTTGTCAGGCGGGATGTGAAGTTCGAGGAGGATAGGGCTTTCAGGAGGTCACGGGAGTTAGGGTATCTGGATTCACCAGACCCTCAATAGCAGCTGAGTCAGTCACAGGGATCCAGTGGACATGGATCAGAAGGTACATCGATTACAGTGTCAGGTCCATTAGTGAGCAGTGGCTCGTAGAATCAGATGGGTGGTGCTTCGGGCAGTATGCAGTGCAGTCCGCAGAGTAGTTCACAGGGTAGCCCACTGATGGACAGTTCACACGGTACTTCTGCATCTATAGGCACAGGTTCAGGCATGAGGTCAGTTGGCAGGCCATTAGGAGTTCAGGCTTCTGATAAGGATGAGGATTCTTTCACTCTGGCGGGAGAAGTGTGTTCAGGGAAGAGGAAGCCCAAGTGGCTTCAGGACAAGTTGAGAGAGGCCACATCTGTTGCTGGGCCAAAGAGACAGGTTAGAGAGAGCAAACCACCTGAGCGGTTCTGTAGCTATATGGCATTGATTACTAGCATCGTTGACTCCGAGCCTTCTAGCTATGAGGAGGTAGCTAGCCAGCAGGTCTGGAGAGAGGCCATGCAGGAGGAGTATTCTTCTATCATGAAGAATGATGTTTGGGAGGTGGTGCCGAGACGTGAAGGCAAATCAATGGTTACTTCCAAATGGATTTACAAGATACAACATGTTGCAGATGGCAACATTGAGAAGTTCAAGGCTTGGTTTGTGGCGAGAGGGTTCTCACAGGTAGACGGAGTTGACTATGAGGAGACCTTCACTCCCGTAGCTCGATATACTTCCATTCGCTCCATTATATCGATAGCAGCAGAGATGGGTTGGAAGATCCACCAGATGGATATGAAGACCTCATTTCTCAATGGCTTCATATAGGAGGAGGTTTATATTGAGCAGCTGCAGGGCTTTGAGGTGCATGGGAAGGAGTCCCATGTATGCAGATTGAAGAAGACACTCTATGGCCTGAAGCAAGCTCCTAGAGCTTAGTGCTCAAGGATTGATACGTACTTGCAGGAGTTGGATTTCACAAAGAGTGATGCAGATCTGAACCTATACTTTATTGTGGTAGGTGAGGAGCCTCTCATTTTGGTGCTGTATGTGGATGACTTGGTCATTATAGGTGCAGAGAGACTCATAGAGGGTTGCAAGAGAGATCTTGCTTCAAAGTTCGAGATGAAGGAAATTGACTCGATTCACTACTTTTTGGGATCAGAGGTGTGGCAGGAGGAGGGGCATTTCTTCCTAGGAAAGGGGAAGTAAATTGTGGACATTCTTAGCAGATTTCACATGGAGGATTGCAAACCCATGTCGACACCTATGATCACTAACTGGAAGAAGCTTCACGCTTCAAATTCCGAGTTGGTGGATCCTACTTTGTATAGACAACTGACTAGTTCCTTGATGTATTTGGTCAACACTGGACCATATATATGTTTTGCAGTTAACACGATGAGCTAGTTCATGTGTGAGCCCAGGAGAATGCACTGGGTTGCTGCAAAACACATACTTCGTTATTTGCAGGGGACAATGGATTTTGGTCTGGATTATAGACAGGGAGATGGAGCGAGATTGGTAGGGTACACTAATTCTAATTGGGCAGGTTGTGCTTCTGATAGGAAGAGCACTTCAGGGTGTTGTTTTGGGTTGGGTTCGGTAGTTTTGTCGTGGTTAAGCTGGAAGCAATAGTCTATTGCATTGAGTTCAGCGAAAGCAGAGTACATGGCAGCCAGTTTGGCTAGTTGTGATATATGGCTTTGCAAGATGTTGTTTGGCTTATTTGGTCAAGCGTTGAGACCTTCAGTGATTTACTGTGATAATTAAAGTTGCATTAAACTCACGGAGAATCCAGTATTTCATGACAGGTCAAAGCATATCGGGATCAAATATCATTTCATCAGAGACTATGTTCAGAAGGGGGCTGTGAAGCTTGAGTATATTCCCACGGATGAGCAGGTAGCAGACATATTCACTAAAGCCTCACCACGAGGCAAGCATGTCTACTTCAGAGACAAGATGGGGATGGTGAGGAACACTTTCCTCGGTAAGAGGGAGTGTTAAAATTTGGGTACCAGAGGACAAGTGGTTCCCTAAGGCTTTGATCTTTGACTTAGGGAAAAGTGCCCAAATGTATTTTGTACTTTTCTCCTAAAGTGACTTTATAAGTGATAAAGTCAAATCTAATTTAAAAGTGACTTTATAAGTGATAAAGTTACAAGTCTAATTTTAAAGTGACTTTATTAAAGTCAATGTGAAATTAGAAAGTGAAAAAGTGACTATGGAAATAAAAGGCTGAGTGGGTCTTTATTTAAGTGGGGTGAATTAAAAATTAGAAAGTGAGAATTGAATGCACACTTATTCTCAGCCCTTGATCTAAAGCTATTTCAACCATTGGATTTAGGGATTCCCCAAAAGTCACTTAGGGTTAGGTTAAAGGAGAAAAGAAGAGAAAAGGTCGTTCATTCTTTTCATGAGTAGATTGAGAGGAGGAGCAAGAGAGAGCAAGGAGAATTTCTGAGTAGTGAGGAAGAAGAGAGCAGAACCTTGGCACACATACCGAAGCAACATTAAACAAATCTGTACAACAGGTTTACATGCAGTTCAAGGCAGTTTTCTGGGCACGTTTTTCAAGGCAGAATCGTACAATAGCTTTGGCACGCATTCCTAGGCAGCCGTACAACAGTTTTGGCATAGATTTCGAGGCAGTCCGTACAACGTACTGTTGTTTCTGTGCACAGAAATTGAGGCAGAAATCGTACAACATTTATTGCTGTCCCTTTGCATGCAAATCAAGGAGGCCGTAGAGCAACATTTATTGATGTTCTTCACACAAATCAAGGAGGCTGTACAACAACATTTATTGCTGTTCTGCACACAAATCAAGGAGGCCGTAAAACAACATTTATTGTTGTGTTTTCTAGGCACGAAAATCAAGGAGTCTGTACAACATTTAAGGTTGTTCCTATTTTGACTGTTGGCACATTTTCCGAGGCGGAGGTTCAGCACAGAAAACGAGATAAGTTGTATTTTTGTGGTTGCTGAAATTTTCTATGTATTTCTGTTTCATTATAAAAGTATTTTATCAGAAATAAAGAAGAGCTCTCAAACTGGTTTTCCCCAAGAGTTGTAGGGGGTTTTTCCAGGGTCACATTGACAAAAAATCAGCATGTTATTTTTCTGTGTGTGGCTGTTATAATTTCCTGTGTTTTAATTCCTCATTTCCAGCACTGTGAAATTCCTAAATTTGTGTTTTCAAAAAATAATTTCATTTTCAGAATTTTGAATGTATGATTATGGGAATGGGCATTTAACTATATGGGAGTGATAAGGTGAAACTGAAAACCGGAGTGGGGTCTAAAATTTCTACATTTGAGTCTTCCTTGTAGTTGTTATGTCTGCTATTGATCTCTGGTTAGGGCTGAATCTCATTGCTATTATTTGAAGGCAGAATGGAAGACATGCCTGGGCTGCCTCTTTGTCATTGATTGTACCTTCTCCCTCTCTTTCTCTGCTAGACATTTGACATTAATAATAAGAAGATTTGATCAAGGGTTTTCCCCATCTTGGGATTTTTCCCTGGCTTGAGCCTATACCGATGTTCTCTTGTCTTGGCTTGTCTTTTGAAAATGATATTTATGTTCTTTCTTCAATTACTGTCCATGAGATAATAGTTTATGTAATTGCTAATGATTGAAGATGGAATTAAACTTGGGCTCTAATGGATTATTGAAGTAATTGATCTAAGCAAAGAACATGTTACTCAAATTAACATGGTATCAGAGCTACGGAGAGGACGAGCCCAAGCAAGAGTGGAAGAGAAAGCAATCACAGGAAAATGTTGATGTTCGAAGGGTTTTTGCATATTTTGATTTTATTGGAAGCATCTCTAAGGCTGTTGATGTAGACGAAATTTCATGGTTGCTCTGAGTCAGTTTTGGAAGGATGTTTGAGGCATTTCTGGGCTAAGGTGTTTCAATTGGCAATTTAAATCGATTCTCCAAAGTTTAATGAATTAATATTGGCACACTATACTCTGCAGCCAAGGAAATCCAAGGGATTTATTTCTACTGTTCTGATAAAGTTCTTCCTCACGGTTTTGTGGACTATGGATTCGTTTGTTTTCTTTAGCAAGCTTACCTGTGATTGATTCTTAAAATTGTGGTCTAAACACAAGTGATGTGCAATCAAATCATCTGCGACCCTTCTTGAACATGTCTTTGGTCCTCCCTGAGACATTTTCCCATCGTCGAACTTGAATTCAATCTGGAAATCTCATCTCTTGTAATAAAACTCATACGCAGAATCACATATGACAGAATCATGACGTTTTACTCTTGGATGTATACTGTCAAATGTCTTAAATTACATATTGTCTCTGTTGTGAACCTTTGTCATCGAAATATGGATCAACGTTTCTGAAACTCAAGTTTGCAAGACCTATGTTAGAAGCCCACTGTATGATTTGATGCTTGCTGAATTCTTGTAGTTTGAACATCATACATTTAGTGCTTTTTCTTTCTAACAAACTTCTGATGAAACCTTGATCATAGGACAGTCATGACAGTAATATTCGACCTGGAAAGAAGTGACTTGTATATGAGAAATCTACATGGATATATCCTCATGCTATGATGCATATGTAACAGTGGTCTTGTGATAACAACTCCCTTGAGACAGTGACTGGACAATGACCCTATAACAATGATCTATCCAACCTGGTATATGACCTAGCTGTTATACCTGTGGAAAACCTCATGACAATATCATTAATATGATTGTAACTTTGTTACATGGACCTTGTAACAGTCTGTGTCCAGAAGAATCACATTTTCTTGATCATTAAAGGAAACTGTGGTATTAAAAAATCTGGCAAAATACTCCTCTATTCTTAATCTGAAGATGTTTCTGAGTTGATTGATTCAGATCTGGAGCTGTCCATATCGATTGTGCTGAAGGGTCTCTCGTAGAAGAAATCCTTGAGGCCTATACAAGAGTCTGGATCCTTCACCTTGGTGTAATCGAATCAGATCTAATCTCCAAATAAAGAATGACCTGAGATTTGGCCATATTTCAGTGTAGTGATTTATGATCCATTCCCTCAACTCAGATTTTGATGTATTCTTGATTATCATAGGACATGAAGTAAGTTCTGGAAACTACTGTGCATGAGTATATCAATGACAGTGTGTTGAAGAAGTCGAAGTCTTTTGATAATGATGATTATCTATGTAAGTACATCAGTGACATACAAAGAATCACTGGATTGAGCATTGGTGATTATCCTCACCAATTTGCTTAATAGATCTCACTGATAAATGTCAAGTACTTGCAATTTTTAAAAGATTCAGTTCAATTAAGATTAAACTGAGAGAGGTGGATATTAGAGCTTGAATATCGAGCAACCGTGTACAGTCAAATATGATTTATGCAAGGGTTTGTACCGTGTGACAATGAAACAGTGATTTGGATTGGGATCTACTTAACAGTAACACAAAGACAGTGAGAGAAGGATTTATGTGACAATAATTCTCTATACAGCGATGCAACTACCTTGATATCAGTAACGATGCTTTTGATACATGACGGTAGTAGTTGTGGAGCATTGACATGACAGTGAATTGTCATATGTAGTAGTTTATACAGTGAGGCATATTGTATAGATAATAATCTTGTCACAACAAGTTGACATGATTAAGGCAGTATGTCAGTGACCATAGTCACATCGAGCACCAGTAGCAGCGTATCAGCAAATTAATATGCAGCTTGTCATTTATTGTTCAAAGTACAAAAAAGTCAAATTTGTATTATAGTTCAAATGACCCTAAGTGTATTATGGTGAAATGCTGGACAGTGGACAACATAATCAACAAGGAAATATTTTCTACCAACAATGTGGCTTCAATGTTCGAGCTATCACCATTATTTTAACCACATGCCAATAGAATGACTTGACCGAGAAAAGGAAATGGCTGCAATGCTCTTGTTCTTTCTGTATGCTGATGGCATACTACCTTCGGCCATTTTGACCAAATCTCCTCCAGGGATTCAAAGGGAGTTGAAGTAATTCAGAAGTTTGAGAAAAGTTATTTGTCAGCTCCTTTTCATACAAAAATGGTCAAATGGCTCAATAATTCCTTTTGCCCCATAATTATCACAAGAAGAATGTCCCTGTCAAAGGTCTTTAGGTAAGTCAAGACAGTTAATTATGATCTAATGACTCTAATGATGATACGATATATCTTTGGTATCTGAGAAGCTGCATGATCAGGATTGGATGACTTTGGCTCTTGGACCCAAGGATTAATAGCAAGTTGCTGATAACTTGATGGGGAAGGTTTCTTCCTCAATATTTAGAGGGAGATATGATTCAGTTATGTTTGTCCGCAGATGATGATCCTCTCTCTTATCAATGTAAGAGGGAGTTGTGTGAAAATTTCTGAATCTCAATTACAGAAATCCTACTGCAGAAATCTGGTTTACTTCTCCTACTTGTGTATTTAACTTAACAAGTTATTTTCAGAAATATTCATGAAAACATTGAAGTAAACACACTGCAACCTACACAATTATACAAATCACGAACTGAAGAATAAGCATATTCGGACAAAGGACACAAGATTTTTCGCTCAAATGTCCCCGGAAAAACCCAATGGGGGAAAACCGGTGCAATAGGTCTTGACGGTTTTTATTATTATGCAGATTTCTAAATACAAACTAGGGTGCCATAAACTGCTCACCCAACAGAGAATTTCCTTGGCAGAAGTACCTCTATCCGGAGATAGATATTATGGCTGATCCAGCGTCAGAATGACAAACCCCATAGGTGCTTATGCAGTCCCCAACAAACTCTGCGATGAGACTGCGTCACCCTTCCTTGTGGCTGCGTCACCCTTCTTCGATCTGCTGAAATTGAGCTCGATCTGCCCCACAGAAACCTCAGCGCTGCAGCCTCTGGCTCTGCGTCATGTCCTCCTGGACTGTGTCACCCCTTTGGGCCTGCGTCAGCCTCTTAAGGGTTGCGCTATTTCTCCTGGGTAGATCTGCCTCTCTGCAATTGTATTCTCAGCCTTGGATCCAAAATTCTGATGTCGAACTACCCCTGGCTACACTGCAAGCTTACTCCAAAATTCTCAACAAGCCGCGCCCTAGAATTTCAACTTAGCTCAAGTGCTGCCACTCTGTATGTTTTCTCCAACTGACCCCAAGCCTTCCTTTAATACTTTTCCAGTTGATGAATCAATGACCGTGATCTAATCTTTAATCGACGGCTGAGATTAGAAAAGACTTGATCCTTGTTACTTAGAACATTCTCGCCCACATGTTAAATTAATTCACTTTAATTATTTAATTCCCCTAAGTTAGACTTAGGTTCTCCATTAAAATAATTAATTATTTGAATAACTTAAACTCTGTGTGGAATTTCTCCAAACGATTTTTGGGTCTTGAAGATTTCATGTGTTCTAGCCCCTCCACAAAGTTTCAGAGCTAGAGCACATCCGATGCTACCCAAAAATCAACACTCCCTCTTAGTGAGGAATGTGCTCTAGCAACACTTCAACCTGATGCATCACCCTGGTCCACGACATCAGTCCTCTGCCCTACTAATGCTCAACTTGCAGCCCTTCATCCACTGCGCTGCTGCTAATGCTGCCCATGGCGCTGCCACTAACACTGCCTCATATGTACTGCAGCTCCCTCTCAAATGCTGCATCAAGATGCCCATAGAACTACCACTGCTAACTGTTGCACTGCAACTCAGTTGCTGAGAGGTAAGCAATTGAAACATCCCAAAGAATTGACATACAAGTCAGTCTGAGTGCACTCTCTGCTGCTAATCTGTGCTGACCCTTTAGAGCTTGGTGCTGCTACTACTCTGCACTGCGTGAGCACTGCCTTTGAGCTGTCGAAATCCCATCAATCTTTGCGCTGCTGCCACTCTGCTGCTGCCTCTGCTCCGCGCTGCTCAAGACTTTAGCGTCCTAGCTCTACCAATGCTGCTCCATTATCCTCTGCACTGACTGACTCCAGTCATCCTGCTACTGTCATTAAGGGCTCCCGTAGCTTGTATGTGATCTTAAGAGTTTGAGACACTTCAAGGATCTTGCCCCTCTCTGCAGTTCGAAAGAACTACAGATTAATGTCGCCCCACCTCTTCTCTCGAGGCACATGAGCACTCATGGCAACATCGTCATCATCTCCATCATTGTCCTTAGCTGCGACATCCTTCGAATTAGATTTGTCTTCACCCTTCTTCTTCTGAGGGCATTATGTTGCGAAATGTCCTAGTTCATCACACCTGAAGCACTTGACCTTTGAAAGGTCTCTCTTCTTCTTCCTCTGCTACCCATGCTATCCCTTAGATGCGAGAGCCGCATCTTCCTCCTCCTCCTTCTTGATCTTGATCCCTTCGCTGCTCATGCCTGCCTTGGTCATCCTCCTGATCTCTTCTTGTCGAAGAGCTGCCCACATGTTTCCCAACTCGGAAGTGCCACTTTGCCCAAAATGCCTTGGACAAAGTTCTCCCTCTCATCGGTAACTGCATTTAGAGCAATCCTCACCATAAGACCTTCATCAGGTGTGGCCCCTATGACAACCAGCTGATCACGGATCGCCTTCAATCTAATGAGGAAGGGGTCGACCTCTTCCCCCTTCAACATTTGAAATAATTGAAGCTGATTCTTAAGAAGCATCCTCCTTTGAACAAAAGTCCCTTGATACAATTTGGTCAAAGAAGTCCATAACTCATGTGCTGTGTTCTTCTCAGCAATGTGTGGGACCACATGATCCTTGACTCCATCCATGATCAAGCGCTAAGCATTCGCTTGAGCTTCCTCGTACTTCTTGAGAGCGTCAACATCAACAGGAAAAGCCATGGTATTCAAGGCATGATCTTTGATGCGATATTCATCCAAGATTACCAGGATCCTGGCCTTCAAGATGACAAAGTTGGATGCCCATCCAACCTGTCCTGATCCCTCAGTCCATATGCAACCATCTCTGCTCAACTGAATATGTCGAACTGATTTGCTTCTCCCTCTTTTGCTGTTGCTCCAACAAAACTTGGATCTGGGTTTCTTGGCACTAGAAACCCTCTAAGGAATCATCCTCCCTCTGAAAACTGATTTCCCTCCTGGAAATCCTTCGTCAACTGATGTCGAATCAACCCTCTCCGATCACTCTTTGCTACTGATCAGCACTGGATCTAGACTTATTGGCGAGAAGTGTTCTGAGGAACTGCTTCCCCTTACTTTGTCACCCCCTGCTAGAGACTGTTCTGCTCCAACAAAAACAATGCCCCACCAGCAACTATTGAAGAAACACGATCTGCACTTCCAACCACGGCAACCAAAGCTCAAAATTTCTGCACTGGCCCAACAAGCACTGAACTGACTCTTTCTTGATAGAGAAAGGCCTCTCATTCTGGTTCTTTATGTGGACGATCTCTTCCTGACAGGTGTTGACCCTCTCATTCATCAGTGTAAGAGAGAGCTAGCTTCTGAGTTTGAGATGAAAGACCTAGGATTGATGCAATACTTCCTAGGCTTGGAGGTCTGGCAGAGGCCAGGGGAGATTTTCCTTTCTCAAGGAAAATATGTCGTGAAGCTGCTAGAGAGATTTGGTATGGTGGAATGTAAGTCTGTGTCAACATCGATGGAACTCAACTTCAAGAAGTTTTGTGGAAATGCTGCTGGGCCCGTGCTAGCAAATCCTACCGAGTATCGACAACTCGTGGGGGCCCTGATGTTCTTAGCGAACTCTCGTCTGGACGTATGTTTTGCAGTGAACACTTTGAAGTTTGAGTCAACATATGGTTGATCCTCATCACATTCACTAGATTGGTGCCAAGAATCTGTTGAGATATCTTCGGGGCACAATGAACCATGGGCTAAGATACACTGTTGGGAGTTTGAGACTCCATGGATATACTGATGTCGATTGGGCTGGCAGTGTGGTGGATTGCAAGAGCACATCTGGATGCTGCTTCACCTTGGGTTCTGCTTCGATATCTTGGATGAGCAGGAAGGAGAAGTCAATGGCTTTGAGCACCGCTGAGGCCAAATACATTGCAGCAAGTATGGCCTATTGTGAAGTTGTTTGGTTGCGAAAGCTCTTCAGTGAGCTGTTTGGGCATGTGCTAGATACCATCGTTATCCTTTGTGATAACCAGAGTGGGATTCGTCTTTCTGAGAACCCCGTGTTGCACGATCGATCCAAGCATATTGATATCAGGTACCACTTTATCCGTGATATGGTACAATGAGGCGCCGTAAGGCTCGATCATATAGGAACCGATGAGCAGGTCACAGATATTCTCACGAAGCCCTTGGGGAAGGTCAAGTTCCTAACCTTATGTGAGAATCTTGGAATCGTGGAAAAGCCCTATTCTGAGGGTCCTAATTGAGTTGGACTATGACTCTGGGAGCTCCGGGGGCTTGGGGATAGCTTCTTGGAGCTATAAGCACATATAGGGCTAGGCTTGCCGAACCTTGTTGTGTTTCTGCCCCACCATTATGATGTTGAGTTGGTTCACCTCTATTTGATTTGTGCCCTGCACGCATCCTACCCATGGAGTTTCAGACTCATGGGAAGTACCTCTCGTTTGGCCAATGAGGTGGGAAATGTGGATAGAGACCAATAGCAAGATCGATGGACGCATCGAAGATTGCTGTACTCTCTATGTCTAGGATGGTGCGTGTCCAACACCTTGATCTGGGATCAAGTATGATGAGGTTCTTACCTCTAAACTGACTTTGGGTCAGTAAACTAACTTTGGGTTAGTATGAGACTCTTTTTGAGTCCAAGAGAGGTTTTTACCTCTAAGCTGACTTCGGGTCAACTGAGTGTGATGTCTTTGTGACTCACTTTTTGTTCTATTAGAGAACGAGAGTCAGCGAAGCAAGTTATGGCAGGATGACACACAATGTTTGTTGAAAGTACATGATGGTACTGATGGATGGCACCTATGGACAGATGGAGTTCTCCCTAGTTGAGAGGGAGTGTTAATTTTGGGCAACTAGGTCCAAACTCCATGTTGCACTGCTCATATGACGATGGGCATATTTTTGTTGGATTTCTCTTTCGGAGAGGTGCAATATTGATCTAAAGATCATCTTGTTTGGATGAGCAGAACATTTATTTTGAGTTTATTTTCCACATGTGCAAGGTCGGCCAGATTTGTAATGTAGGCTCACATGCTTAATAGATGTGTCACACACGCTCATTGATGGATATAAATTGGAGAGACTTGGAGGTCATTTTCTCATCATCTCATCACACATTCTCGCATTGTGATCTGATTGGTTCGATAGCCTTTGGAGGTCTTTTTCCCCTCACACGTGTGGAGCGAAGCTGCTATTTTCTGTGGATCTGTTTAGGGCTTGTTGTTGCAGCGTTGACCAGTGTTGACCGTGTTCAACAGTTGGTCCTTTGACCTCAAACTTCTGCCAAAAATCTGATTTTGAGAGGTTGTACTACTGGGCACTAAAATTGAGGAAATTCGATCTGTTTGGTCAAAGCCCTAATCTGTTGCATTGACTTTGGGTTGACTAGTGTTGACTTGTGATGATCTATCTTTGAGGGCTATGGGTGTGACACATGGAAGATTGGCTGGACGAGAAAGATTTTGCTGGTTGAAGCATCCTGTTGACTGTCGTAACGCTACAATATCTCATATCTTTGCCGCACAAATGGAATTGTAAATCTGATCTCTATTTGGCTATTTGGCTATTTGGCTTGTCTTCTGTTGATCTATTATTGTGTTCTACTAGCATTTTACGTTCATGTTTATGTGATTGCTATATTGTATCGGGCCTAAGAAAGATTGAAGTAAAATTGCATCAAGCATACAACACCATGGTTATCTAAATTTAACAGAGCTTCATCTAAAATATTCAACCTTTGATTATTGGTTAGCTCATAATTAAATTTGTAAATATCTCATAAACATTCACAAGTAGCAAGTTCCAATAAATTAAAAGTTTTACAACACTTAAAACTAATAATAACTGAAATTTCAAGAATGCTTATGTACATACCTGGTTGTGTATTTATACAAATCCAAAAAGATGGGAATACTCTCTAGCTCCAATGAGAGTATGCATATCCTTACCAACTCATTGTGAACGATTAAGTTTTCCACCCAACCATATCCAAGGAGAACTCCCCCTGGAGCCCCTGAGTTGTAAGAGCTCACAAGCAGTACCAAAATATAGAAATAGACAGATATACAAGACAAGTTGAGGAAGACAAGTTTCACTTCCTCTCAATACCACCCATGGTAAACTCCATTGGGTTGAGCTACTTAGCAATTTAGATTATATTTTGGCTACCTTCCAAGTCTCTCCCTCACAATCTTTTTATTTTATTTTGTAAATGTCTCCATCTCTTGGTATCACAATGCACCTCCCTGTACAAGGAGAATACATGAGACACATATATAGTAGGAGCAATGTTGCTTGAAAATGCAGTTATTGCCATAATCATTTCATGAGCACATATTACCCTGTGAAAGCTCATTTGTTGGCTTTACGAAGTTGTGGAATTGCAGCTTGTACACAGATGTTTTCAGCAAAGAGGAAAGAAATGGAAAGAGAGGCATTTGTTGGTGTGACAAATGTGGCTGCAAAAACTAAAAAAAACAAGAATTATGACCCCCTTCCATTCTTGATGAAAAGCAACAAGAAGTTCCCATTTGAGAGTTCTAGTGGGGGATAATCAACAAAAAGAAAGACAATTCCACTTGGTCCAGTGGGCAAGATTTTCCAGAAAGAGAAGCGGGAAGAGCTTGAGATTCTATTAGAACTTCATATCCTTCAATGTTGTATGCTCACCTCTATTTATTGAGATGTGCTGAGCTCTAACTCAAGGGGCTCCATCAGGGTATGTGCCTCCTTGGTCAGAGAAGCTTAGAACCACATTGTTGACGAAGGCAAAGAAGGAGGTGGACAAAATGCTTGAGCCTATAAAATCAACATGGCCGACATCTGGGGTTAGCATTGTTTTTGATTAATTGACATATCCAGCACGACACCCACTCATCAACTTCAAAGCGTCTTCCTTGAATGGTCCAGTTTTCTTGAAATCAGTGGATGTGCTTGGACAATACATGGATGCACAATATATGGGTGAGTTGTTTATTAAAGTTATTGAAGATGCAGGTGTTGATTCTTGTGTGCAAATCATTACAGATAATGCACTTGTTTGCAAGGCTGTTGGCATGATTGTGGAAGCTAAATATTCATAAGTATTTTGGACACCTTGCATTGTCCATTCATTTAACTTAGCATTGAAATCTATTGCTTCTAATGGGCTTTCGATTGGAAGCATTATTGAGGATGCACGACATATCCACAACTTTCTACAAAACCATACAAATGTCCTCGCTATCTACAAGGAGTACACCAATCTATAATTGTTGAAGATTACGGATACACGATTTGCCTCTTCATTCATCATGTTGAAGAGGTTGAGGGAGGTTAAGACTGCTCTTGGGGCCATGGTTATTTTAGAGTTTTGGTCTTTTGGAGAAAGACATATCAAGAAACCTCGAAAAGAGTGAAGGACACAATGTTAGATGATGCCTAGTGGGAGAGGGTAGATCTACTTATTCCAACATGGACCCTATCATTTCCTTGCTTCGATTTGCAGATACAGACCAACCCATCCTAGGAGAGGTTTATGAGGGATGGGATTCCATGATTGAGTTTGTGAGGAGCACTATTTTGTAGAGTGAGTGCCCCGAGTATGAGACATCACCATAGGCCTTCTTCACCACCATACAGGATATTCTTGTCAGCAGATGGGACAAGAATTCCACACATTTACATTGTTTGGCTCACTCCTTGAACCCAAAATACTACAACCATGAGTGGTTGAATGGTGGACCTTCCCGCATATTCCCTCCTCACATCGCTGGTGAAATTTCACAAGGGAGGTGTTGAAGCCTCGGATTCCGCTGCAACAACATGGGGGAAAACCACCTAGTCCGGACCTTAGAGCAAGTCCTTTTCCGTTTGGTGTAGTGGTTTTATCTGGGGATAAAGGGACCAGTTTCCCAATAAGGATAATGAGGGTGTGTTTGTTTATAACATGCAAATGGAAAAATGATTTAATCTATCATATGCAGTGACTAAATGTCTATTCTACTATATACTTGGGAGTATTCATTCTTTAATGCGATCTAGAAGGATATCTCTCAACAATTGGTAAGGAAGACTATTCAATAGTTGAAAGAGATGAAAATTATGTAAAAATGATTATTTTGACTACGTAGTTAATTAAAACAATTATGAGATATATATCGCATTCATAATTCTGATCATATATGAGATAAGTAACCATAGATAAACATTAGTACAAAAGTGCATTTAACCCTATAATAACAGCTTTCATATATAATACAGATTAAAGATGGCTATCAATTCAAGAAGTAAAACTTAACATAATGTGTAGAAATACCATATATACGAGGTTCTACTCATTCAAATCGACAGTAGTATCTGCTCCTCTTTACGTCAAAGCAATTCAATGAGTACAAAAGTGCAACTTCAGTTAAACAACTTCAATATCAAAAGAAAACAGACTCTGTTCCATTAATTCATCAAGGCATTCACAAACATACAAAAGTGGATTCCTTTGCAAATTTTTTTGACAAATTTCTGGACCCTTCTCTAAATGCATGAGAGGAGTTTAAATAGTATCTAATATGACTAAAATGGATTATACGAAATTTAGAGGAGGTTTCAAACAACCTTCCTCTTAATAAACAACATAAAATCTAAATATATATAAAAAATCTAATGACCCAATACTATGTGGAAGCTTCCTTGTTCGCCAATTGAGCTTGAAGTTCACAAATGTCGGCCATAGGCTTTACTTGAGGTGGGGTGCCGATTCTGGTTCTGATTTGTCCTACAAATACGACTTCGGTAAGCAGTGGCAGTATCTTTTCTGTTGAATTTGTTAAACAATTCAACGTCATAATTTGACTGTGTGGTTTGACGAGATATTGCCAATAGGCCTCCCAATCCGTCTTTGAAATCTGCTTTATTGTTTCCCTTTGAACTTGAGCTTTCTCCTTCCAAATTTCATTTAATTGTTTTATATCTGGTAGTGTCTTTGAATCTCCTCCTTTGATTAAGTTGGTGGTATGAAGTGTATGCATTACTGCCTTTGTAATATTCCTGGCTTTTCCTGCTGCTCTTGTCACTGCCCGCTTTGCCTGTTTAATTTGTACATCCCAATCAGTAAACAGGATGTCTTTGAGAGTCTCCTCAATTTCAGGCAGATTTGCCTTTCTTCCTTCATCTGACTCTTGCCATGTGATGTGATATGAAATTCTAGTGTTTAAATCTTCATATTCAGTGCTTTGATCAATTCCCTGATTTGTTAATTGCTCACTGGTATCTAAATAAGGGCTAATAGTAAACATCCTTTGACAGAATAGACCTTGTTGTACAGACAGTTGGGAGTTTAGCTCTAAAGCCTCCTTGATAAATTCATCTGTGCTTGGTACATCTTTGAATTTGGTAATTGATTCCTGCATTTCACCAATTTGTAGATTCTTGGCATTGATATCTGTTTCATAATTTATTTTCATTGCTTCCATATCTTTTTGCAATTGAGATAGCTGTAACTCAGCTTGTTTATTAACATTAAGTTTCTCCATCTCTAATTGTTGCTCCAGCTGCGAGATTCTTTCTTCTTTTTCTTTCAACAAAATTGAGACTTCGACTACCTTATCAATTGTAGCTGTGGCTTAGGCTCCTGCAAATTGTGACAACTTTGTTAGATTTTATGTTGGATCAGTGGTTGTGTCTTTCCAGACCACTTCCACTGATTCATTTCCTGGTAATATTTCAGTAGGAGTTGTCACTCTCCTTCTCTTTCTTTGTTTTCTTACTGCAGCCTTATGTTCAGGACTGTAGAATACATCTAGAGGAGGAATTTCTTCTATTTTTAAGGTGATCTCAACTGTAGGGAATGCAAGGATAATCTATACTTCCCGCGAGCCCATTTCATGAGTATCTCCTGTCTCTGTATTTGATATCCTCTGAGTTTGCTGAGGCGTATGAAATTCTGAATTTCTTGGACTTTTGTTACCTCTTTTCCATTCTTGAGGCTTTGAATAAATTCATTCCATTGCCGTTCCATATCATTGCCTCTTTCTCTTTTAGTAGTGCTTTGATTTGGATCAATTTCCATTTGCTGTTCTGTTAATTTCTGACTAGTTTCAGCCGCGGCTTCTATTTCCTTCTGTGATTGATTTGCATTGTGAATTGATCCTGCTTCAGAATTGTATTGATAGTGACACTGGGTGTAGCCTTGTGTTGAGTACTTAACAAATTCAATGCAATTTGTTCAAGTCTTTTGCTTATGAATTCTTGAAATTTGGGAAACTCAATTGGCTCCAATTTCACCTTTGCCCAATTTATAACTTGCTCAAAAGACTGAGCAGATTCGAATAAATCTTCAAATTTATCAGGTTCATGAATAAATGCTCTAACTTTCATTGATACAGTAAAATTGTAAGCTACTTTATGAGGATCATATTGCCTGCATGGCATGGTGGCTAGTTTCAGAATTTCTATATTCTGAATCTCTTTTATCGCATGACCAAAATCAATTAGTGTAAAAACACCACATTGTACTGGGAAAACTGGCCATAAAGCTTTCTTTGAATCTTTGAGGCTCTTCGCAAGGCCATATCCTATTGTCTCATAAGCAATTTCCCTTGCTAGCAGTTTATCAGGGACATATAGGGGAAGTACATGGGGCTTGGCAATACTGCCAAAAATTATGATATAGGTGAACATCTGTTCAGTGAAAAATTTCCCAATTGGGAGAAGGTCTATATTGGCTTCTTCAGAAAACCTTGGGGCTTTCTTATCAAAAATGAGTTGGTGCATGGGCAGCATAACACCATGACAAATTTTGTAAAAATGGGATGCAAAATATGAATGCCACAACTCTTTGTGCCCAAGATGAATGGGGTTTGGGTCTTTACTTGTCCATTTTCAACCCATGATTGGAAATTTAGTACAGAAACATATAGCGTCCATAACATATGCACTCATATAAAATGGGGGGAAAATTCTTTGGGAGGAATTTCTTTTATGACGATAGTCTAAGATAGCCATAGCTAGGTTGTCAAATAGGATGGTGGCCCAGTTCATTATAATGGAATTGACAGATGCATCTATTAAGGGTTTTCATTGTATTGAAAACTTGGCACTGTCAGGCTTTCCATACAACCTACATAACATAGCGGCTGCATAGTTATGAGGAGCTGATAAAGGATCTATAGTGTACATAACATTTTTTTCTTGTTTGAATTTCTTACCCCCGGACCTCCAACTCTGAATCATTTTGAATGGTTCATCATTTTCTTTGGCGAATTGCAATACGAATGCTGAATCATAAGTTTTCTGATGCTCTAGAAGATGGTACATTTGTCTTAGGCCTTCCGCTGTGAAAGATCCCATGAGTTCCATCTTTGAATTTCCGAATTATCTATCCGCAATGTTGACGTTGTCGATTACCCATTTGACCATATCTGTGTATGGTAAAATTTTAGGCCTTGCTGCTATCCTTTGCAGGAAAGAGCAAGCTGCATCACTCATTTGAGCTGTCGATGGCATTGATGAATCAACTGTTGCTTTGATTTTAGTAATTTGGGGTTATTCATCTTCAAGGAGATTGTAAATAACTTCCCTTGCTGTCGCTCTTGAATCGTTGTTGCATGTGGTGTCTGAGAACAGGGGTAGCATTTTTGTAGTCTCAGATTTAGTAGTACTCTGCTTCTTGTTCTTTTGCATTATCTTCTTGAGAGACATTTCGCTGGAAGACTTCTTGAAATTAAGGGATGTGAGAATAGAGTGAAAAACACAGAGTAGCGAGGCAAGAGAATTCAAAAACCAATTAATGATAACAAATGCTTTTCAAAGATATGTTTCTTAACTCATCATACGTGAAAGTAGTTATTGATTTTCTCGAGCCACTAAAACAACGAAATGCTTTTAAGTTTCGTTTGACGTTTCATTTAAGGCTTATCAATTCCGCGTACTTTACGTGTAATCGAGGAATATCGCATCGCAGGAATCAGATTGCACAAAATAGTTCTATTAAACATTTATGCGATGATGCGATTGTGAAATCGCAATATCGCATGTCAGGCTTTAAATTAGCTTTTCATTTCAGCGGTTAACCTTGGTGGCTTTATTGCGATATGATTGCTGCGGGGAAATCTTATTTGCTACATTATGCTGTGTATTTCGCATTTCGTATTTCGCGTTTGCAAATGCGTTATAGTTATAAAGTCTTTCACTTTTTGCGATCTGCGATGTGTGGTAGCTTATAAGCGCTTTCAATATTAGCCTTATGAATAAGTTTTCTAAGGTAAATGTTTTAACCTTTATAAAAGGGCCGGCTATCGCATTTCGGGGTTGGTTTATGATTTTTAACATTTGTTCAAAACGGTTTAAGATAGGTGATTTGCGAGATTCCTGAGGTGAAAAAGGTGTTGAACTTAGTATTTCACCATTTTTCAGATTTTATGATAAGTTTTTAGAGTTAAAATTCATTTCTTTAAAAGAAACAAAATTTAAAAGGGTCCCCATATATTAAAATAAATGGGGGGGTGTTATATAGTACAATAGGAGGAAAGATGCATTCAGGCGGATTTTTCATGATAGAGCATCCCTTTGATGAGGTGGAGGATGCCTTTGCAGATTTTTCCACTGGCACTCGTCGATTTGCAGGATATGATGTGATTAGAGACAGGGGGGCTAAGAAGCCCTATTCTTGGTGGGCAACTCATGGGACAACAAGCCCTCCTCTACAACAATTAGCCATGAGGCTCCTCTCTCAGGTGACTTCATCCTCTTGTTGCGAGAGGAATTGGAGCACATATGGGAACTTGTATAGTGTCAAGAAGAGCAGGTTTGAGAAGTCTAGGGCAGAGACAATGGTGTATGTGCACACCAACCTTCATCTTATTTACAGGTAGAGGGATGAGTGGTTGAAGGGAAAGAGAAAGATGTGGGATGTCTTTCCTAATGATATGGGTCTGACAACAGTGTTGAGTTGGCATTGGCCAACTTGGATCTCAATGAGTCAGTGCTAGAGCCTGTTACATTTGATAATGATAATACTATAGAGGGGTCATCCTCCACACCAGCAGATGCAGAGATGACATTGGATCAGTGTTTTAAAACTCCGACTCGGGTTCCGAACCGGCCGAGGGTAGACTCCGTGTTAATTTCTGGTCATGTTCTATGCCAATTTCGGCTTAGGGCACCATCTTGAAGAAGATGAGAACATAATGATCGATAAGAAGACAAGCCGGAAAGACGAAGAGATAGGAGATGGTGACGTTACGGCGATCAGCAGGATGCTTCTACCAGCAAAGTCTTCAATAGGTCATTCAGCCAAGCGTGCCACACATAACCCCAGAACAATCCAAACAAAGAATACGCAGCTCCAACGCTATCCAGAGAGAGAATTCCTCCACATCGATATATGTCAAATGAACTCCAAGTCTCTCCAATATATAGGAATCTTTGGGGGTGTGTGACACGTCCTTTAAGACATTAAAGTCAATATTTTACTCTAGGCCGACCCAGCACATTCAAAGTACATGTTCTGCTCATCCGATCGAGATGATCTTTAGATCAATCTTACACCTCTCCGAAAGAGGAATCCAATAAAAATATTGGGATCGTCATCTGAGCATCACAACCCGAAGTTTGGACCTAGTTGTCCAATTTTAACACTCCCTCTCAACTAGGGAGAACTCCGTCCACTAATGCAATCCAAACATCGTGCGTCATCCCGCCGTAACTTGCTTTGCTGGCCTCTTTATTTCAAAACAGAAGTGGGTCAATCACAAAGACATCATACGATGACAGTTCGACCCCAGTGAAACCTCTGTCAGGCTCTGGTCTCAAGCGCGAAGTTGGTTCATCGGCCGAAAGTCGAGCGAGGGTCCCAGACCTCACTAAACGTCCCGGATCAAGTGGTTGGACCGTGCCATCCTAGATAAGAAATTACGGCAAATTCGATCGTCCATCGGTCTTTGCTACTAGTCTCCTAGCCTTTCCCATCTCATTGGCCAAATGAGAGGGTTATAGAATGAGCCACTGAACTCAATGGGTAGGATGCATACGGGGATGTACTTTGACATGAGGCTGAACCAACTCAATAATCACAGCGGTGGGGCGAAGCACCATAAGTGCTTATAGCTCAGAGGCTATCCCCAAGCCCCAGGCTCCCGGAAGCTCATGGGTCAACGGGACCCACACCATAGGGTAAGTTATGATTCCAAGATTCTCACGGAAGGTTAGGAACATGACCTTCCCCAAGGGCATAGTGAGAATATCCGCGACCTGCTCATCAGTTCCTATGATCGAGCCTTACGGCGCCTTGCTGTACCATATCCCGGATAAAGTGGTACCAGCCATCAACATGCTTGGATCGATCATGGAACACGGGATTCTATGACAAATGAATCCCCCTCTGGTTATCACAAAGGATAATGGTGGCATCTAGCACATGCTCGAACAACTCACAAAAGAGCTTTCGCAACCAAGTGACTTCGCAATGGGCCATACATGCTGTAATGTATTCGACCTTAGCGGTGCTCAAGGCTACCGTCTTTCGTTTCTTGCCCGAAGCAGATCTACTCGTGAAGTAGCATCTAGATGTGCTCTTGCGATCCACCACACTGCTAGCCTAATCGGCATCAGTATATCCATGAAGTGTCATACTCCCGGCAGTGTATCTCAGCCCATGGTCTATCGTGCCTCAGAGATATCTCAAGAGTTTCTTGGCACCAACCTAGTGAATGTTATGATCAACCATGTGTTGACTCAAAGTGTTCACTGCACAGCATATGTTCGAACAAGTGTTCATTAAGAACATCAGGGTCCCTATGAGTTAACGATACTCAGTAGGACAGGCCCAGCAACGTTGCTACTCAACTTCTTAAAGTTGAGTTCCATGGACTTACAGTCCATCATACCAGAAAATTCATAATGTATTTTCCTTGAGAAAGGAAAATCTCGCCAGGTCTCTGCTAGACCTTCAGGCCTAGACATCAGTCTTAGGTCCTTCATCTCGAACTCAGCAGCAAGCTCCCTCTTGCACTGATGAATGAGAGGGTCAGCACCTGTCAGGAAGAGGTCATCCACATACAGCACCAGAATGAGAGGTTTTCCCTTGACAACCTTGAAGTAAGGGTTCAGATCAGCATTACTTCGAGTGAAGCCCAGCTTCATCAAGTAGCTATCTATCCTCTTGTACCAATATCAGGGTGCTTGTTTCAGCTCATAGAGGGTTTTCTTCAACTTGCAGACATGGGTGTCCCAATCCTGGACTGCCAACCCCAAAGGTTGCTCCACATATATCTCTTCCTTTATCACACCATGCAGAAAAATGCGGTCTTCACATCATCTGATGAAGACTCCATCCTTGCGTAGCAGCAAGGGCTATAATAGATCGAATGGTGGTATCTCGAGCCACAGGTGCAAATATGTTATCATAGTCTATATCTTCCTCACAGGCAACGAATCTTGCCTTGAACTTTTCAGCACTCCCAACAGATATATGCTTGATCTTGTAGAGCCATTTCGAGGTGACAACTGCTTTGTCCTGTGGTCTTGGGACCACAACATAGCATCCTTCCAGACTTGATGCTCTACGACTTCCTCAAAGGTATCCAAGGTCAAATTGTACAAAAGTACTCATGGCTGCTAGATATCCTGTTATTAATGTGGCTTCTTGGTTTTCCTTCGGAATTTCCCCCTCTGAAGCCATATGTCCCTGAGCCATGAGGATCTTCTTTCGTTGAACAAAGACATCCATTCAGGAGCATATACAGATATATCTCCCTCTTAATGTCAGCTTCTCTCTCGAGAGAAGACATCTGTTTTAAGTGAGGGCATCCCAGACACCATCTTGGAATTGGGACCTGATCTCCCACAGTCAAAGCCATCTTAGCTTGATCATGATTCAAGATTCCAACCATGTGACCAAAAGCTGCATAAACTTCCCAGTTCACATTTTAAGTTTACCATAACGCTCCAATGTAGGACTGATATAGTCACACGCTGCTGTTACATAGGTGTCTATCTATGTCACTGACATACAGGGGGAACATATCAACAAGCCTCAGCTTGTGTTAGAAGTCCTTTCAGCCACTACCTGTTATTCTGTGAGTAGCTCCTTCAAACAGCCTTCTAAGATTGCAGCGTACAGAAAACAAGGGATCCAATCTACCTTGGTTTATCCTGCACATGAGGCATTGCACCTTGAGTTGCTTCCAGATCAGCCCATTTCTGGTTATTTCAGCAGACAGCTCCTAGGGCTGTAAAAAAAAAATTTGACCACTACATAGAATTTCCTCAAGGACTTCAGCAGTCAACCCTTACAACTTCCAGCTTCAACATGGGTGTTTGTCTATGTCACTGTCATAATGACAGTGACATAGAATCACAGTTTTAAAACTATCACATTTATTATTGCGTGCTGAATATGCACTTCACTTACATCTCTAGAACTTTTGTCCTTGATGTACCAAGCAGGGTTCTCTTCCTCGCCATCTTTCCATCTCCACATGCCGCTCTTGGAAAAGATGAGCTTCGGCATGAACTTCAGGTTGTTTATAAAGCCCCAAAAGTTCAATCCATTATCAAAATTTCCGCACCTGCTATTGTAAGGTCTTTTACCAATGACATTGTCAGCAGTCACAATTTTCTAAGCTCCAAATTCAGCACCAGCACTTGCATTTCTTTTATGCCCAGTTGCTCTTTCTAGAGATTCTCCACTGTGTCAATCATCTCTTGTTCCCAACAGCTAGTGAGCCATGTCCACAACAAATTCAGAAACCTTGTTGCTTGCTTCAGATAGTACCATATCAACAATATTATCTGTAAATTTTGACTTCCTCTTTTCTGATGCAGGAATCGAACACCAGTCGCCTAACTCCAAGGCAGAGGAAAAGACAGCCATGCCCCCAATTATGCTAAGCCCAGTAAGATATGCATTTTGTCCAGGTACATCACCCTGGATTGCAGTAACTCCATAATCCATAATGCAGAGATGGATAACAGTCAACACAACGCTTTGAACATACCGTCCCTCAATCGACCGGTTGTACCGCAGCAGGCAAAGAAGAAACCCAAGATGGAAATATGGGCAACAGTGTACTTGTAAAAGCAAGCACAGTGGACATGTACTCAACGGAAACATCTCACTGTGAGACCTTGTCACTTTGGCAGCACTGAAACCTTCACTGCACCGAACGGTGGTTACTGCAATAGCACTGAGATTATCCTTGTGCCTAATCCAAGCTCCTGTAGTGTCACCAAAAACATCTCTGAATTTTGAGCTCTGCAATCCGAACTTCTCACTGTAATGACATCGAAAGTTCCTTTGAGATTGCATCGAAACTTCCTTTCTGAGTTTCTCAAAATTCTCCACAGAGATCACTAAAACTCTCTCTGAAATTCCCAAAATTCTTCACAGAGATTACCAAAACTGTCTCTCTGAAATTCCCAAAATTCTTCACAGAGATCACCAAAACTGTCTCTCTGAAATGCGAGCTTCTGTTCTGAGGGTTACAGGTCCTATTTTAGCGCATCGGCTCCGCGTTGTATCCAGCAGATTCCGATGTAATAAGATAGTACAGCAGCCAAAAGAAAACCATACACGGGAAAAAAAAATTCAAAAACCCTGCTGCACCGGAAGCAATTTAAACCTCGATAGAAAACACCAAATTCGTGCTTCCTGTCAGAACCATGGTGCCGCTCGCATAAATCCTTTTCACAACATCCAAGCTCTGAAGTGCGAAACCCGTGGCCTTCTCCGTTAAAACCACGGGTGAGAATGCCAAATCGCTGAAGATGCCGTCTAATTCGAGCTCGACGTTTTTTTTTTTGTTTCGTGCTTAATGGTTGCTTCTCCTGCTGCCATTGCCTTTGTCGTTTTCCACATCAGCGAAATTTGGGAGCCGAGCAGTAATTCACAGCCTTATGTTACGGATCGAAGACTTCTGTAGCAAGTGATAGCCATCAAGCAGGCTCACGACGGGTCAGTTAGGAAGTCGTCGAAGTGGTCTTCGAGCTTTTGGTGGGATTCCTCGTCACAGATATTGACGGAAAGATCAATGGCGCCACAATCGACCCCGTAGAGGACACTGGACGGCGTACATGCAATTTCGTTGTCACCCGGTCGGAGATAGTTCGCCACCGCCCATTTTACGGCAAACGCGAGCTCGATTTTCATGTTTCCAACGTCCATTGCCGTATTTATTACTGCCCACCTCAAAATTTTGTCGCAAAATCTCTTCTGCTGTTAGTTCCAGTTCTTGAATGAAGTTCAGACACGTGAATTTCTGTCTGTCCGAACTTATCCCATCAATAGAGTCGTATTGAATAAGACAGATATAACGGCTAACAGAAACATGCTCGTCTATTCATTTAACGATAACGGCTTGTGCTAGCCGGCCACCATGAGTCGTATGATCCATATCCTGGTCGCTTGCAACGTTAAATGCCGCACAATCAGTTTGGTGAACAAATTTATCCACGCTGAAAATTTGCAGCCGATAAAAATATTGCCCACGCTGTCTAAGAATGAGGAAGGCATAACGGCTCACCTACAGGCTACAGCAGCATACGCCGGTATTCACCGCACCCAAGACACATTTCTGTAGGCTGAAACAGCTTTTGCTGCCTCGGCCTTCCCTCATAATGATTCGGTCTACAAGATAACCTTAAAACAGATCTTTAAAAAAATTATCTTTCCTTGATGCGGCTAGGGCAAATAATCCACCTCTCCAACGAGTCTTTCTGAAGTGTGAGTGATTGCTCTCAACACAAATTGAACTTTGTCTTCACCTCAGCCCTCTGATACCATGTTAAATTTTGCTCCTGTTCTATGCCATTTCAGATTAGGGCACAATACTGAAGAAGATAGAACATACTAATAGATCGATAGAAGACAAGCCAGAACAGAGATAGGAGATGGTGACGTTACGGCGATCAGCAGGATGCTTCTACCAGCAAAGTCTTCAATAGGTCGTTCAGCCAAACGTGTCACACATAACCCCAGAACAATCCAAACAAAGAATACGCAGCTCCAACGCTATCCAGAGAGAGAATTCCTCCACATCGATGTGTGTCAAATGAACTCCAAGTCTCTCCAATAAATAGGAATCTTTGGGGGTGTGTGACACGTCCTTTAAGACATTAAAGTCAATATTTTATTCTAGGCCGACCCAGCACATTCAAAGTACATGTTCTGCTCATCCGATCGAGATGATCTTTAGATCAATCTTACACCTCTCCGAAAGAGGAATCCAATAAAAATATTGGGATCGTCATCTGAGCATCACAACCCGGAGTTTGGACCTAGTTGTCCAATTTTAACAGGAGTCCACTG